>PNEQ01053647.1:0-10258 GCA_003012365.1 Medauroidea extradentata
GACACAGGAGTAATTGTGTGCATAACTAATTGTGTTGTGAGAGTTCTAGTTGATTACTGTTTTGTGTATTTTGTAGCTTTGTGAGCTATTAAATCCAGTACTTAATTTAACTCTTTTATTTGTAATTATAAGACCTCTATCCCAAAGAACTCATGGGAATTGCCCACATATAAAGTTTGTGCTCTTCAAACTTGTAACAATATTTACGTTATTGAAGTTCGAAACCCTAGTATCACGAAGTCAGTTTGGTTTATTCTGTATAGTGGTGTACATCTTCTCATACAAGAAAGCTGCCCAATTCTAGCTAGTTCGCAAGAAATATTTCCAAGTGTACTAGTTTTTTTTCTACAGATCAGTAAACTCCCACTTTTTGTGGTTATTTTCAGTCGAGAACTATATAAAATGACCACAATGACTAATCCAGCTGCTGAAAAGGTCGTGCAGTTTTATTCCATTGTGAGTTTTGTTCTTGAAAATCAGATGTTGGCAGCTAACGCTGGTAGAAGAGGAGCTACAGTGTAAGATACAGTAGTAAGATAGCGTAATGTTTATTGTGATGCTGCTGATGATGGTGCGGCGGGCCGCGAATAACTTGTCTGTTCCCTGCGGTTGACGTGTTGAAGGTCACCGTGTCGACAACATCTGTCAGTCTCTCTGTCTTCTCCTTCCCTCTCCACTCCATTCATAGGCTCCGTTCTTCAGCGTCTCCAGATACGTTCTACGAGGGCTGCCATAGTATGTGCGGTCTCTCCTTTCTAATGTCTGTGTGTAGTGTAAATAAGTTGCTTTCTATTATAAGCGTGTAGTGTAAAGGAGTTGCTTTCATTGTCTGTGTGTAGTTTAAAGAAGTTGCATTATATTGTTTGTGTGTAGTGTAAAGGAGTTGCTTTCTATTGTCTGTGTGTTGTGTAAAGTTATTGCTTTATATTGTTTGTGTGTAGTGTAAAGGAGTTGCTTTCTATTGTCTGTGTGTTGTGTAAAGTTGTTGCTTTATATTGTTTGTGTGTAGTGTAAAGGGGTTGCTTTCTATTGTCTGTGTGTTGTGTAAAGAAGTTGCTTTCTATTGTCTGTGTGTAGTGTAAAGGAGTTTATCTCTATTGTCTGCGTGTAATGTAAAGAAGTTGACACTAGGCATACTAAAAACTTAACATTAATATTTGAGACCAAGCTCTTGATTTTTTTATTGTTTTAAAGCGTAAACGTGAGCAGGTGTCACAGTTTTTTAAAATGCTTTTGGCCATAACAACAATTTTTTTCAAGGAATGAGATTATACAGTTTCCACAAAAAAGTCAACAAAATTTTCGTTAGTTATTTAATTATTTAAAACCATGATCAGATTAAAATAAAATTGTGTGGTACATACATTAATTGGTAAAGTTCTATTTAGCCATGGCTCTAACATACACTTACACATTTTTTTCAGCTAATAAATGATGTATTCCGTCGCGAAATATGCGCAAAATTTTTACGAATTAATTTGTTTTTGCCGATTTTTTTTTTTTTTTTCGTATTATTTACTGATGTAATATTTAAAATTTCGAAACCATAGAGACTATAAATTACACATCCAATAGCAGAGATTATTTTCCGCACACTTAAACAAATGATCGACGATTTCTCTGAGCTAAAGAATTTCTGTTTTGGTTACTTATTTATTAATCTTTATGCAGTTGGCTATGATAGGGTGTGTTCTATGAAATGTAGAAGAGGACGTTAGTTTGTGGAAAATTACTTTTACCCTTGAGAGTTAAGAAATTATTCTTTTTCTTTTGCAGTCTCTTAAGGGCGCGGTATACCGCAATTTTCGTCACCATTTTTTTATTTTTTATTTGTACCAGATATTTTTTCTTATTTAAGACACAAAATGTGACTAAATTTGGCACTTGTGAAATGTTTTTATCTCTCATAGTTTTCGCGTAATGGCTTGTTAAAGTCATATTTTTGCATGTTGCCGTTTTAACGACTACACTAAAACCAACTGATATACCAAACTCAAAAACATCACAGTGGATAAAGACATTGCAGGCTACAATGACATACTTATGAAATTAAAGAATAAAAATTATTTGAATTTTAAAAAATTGCTGAAACTGAAAATGAAAATTAAAGAAATTCAATATTTTTTTAAAACACAAATAGTGTTTATTCTTTAATTTTATGAGCATGTCATTGCAGTCTGCAATATCTTTATTCACTGTGATTTTTTTTAGTTTGGTATATCAGTTGGTTTTAGTGTGGTCGTTAAAACGGAAACATGCAAAATATGACTTTAACAAGCCATTACGCGAAAACTATGAGAGATTAAAAAAAATTTATAAGAGCCAGATTTAGTCACATTTTGTGTCTAAAACAAGAAAAAAAAAGTATTTGGTACAAATACAAAATAAAATAATGATGATGAAAATTGTGGTAGACCGCGCCCTTAAGCCAATTATATGAAACAGTTTTATAAATGTTATGTTTAAACTTTCACCATGTCGTGTTCTATGCCTATTAATGACCAAATGCCGTTACACAATTTATGTCAACATCAGACAGCAGCAGATGTTGTACAGTAAGGAGACTGCCTACCACGCGCTCCAAATGCTTCACAGTGTGTTCGTAGATACTTTTTGTACGGAACTATTCGGCCTGTACTTATTGTGCTAATGTAAGAACAGAAAGAAAACAATATAGACAAGGGCAAATGTCATTGTTATGACACTGTGCGTATATTAAAAGTTGTAGACCTGGTGCGTAACCTTGCTGTAGCATGGTGCGGAAAGTATTTTTTCTTGTGTAACTATTAAAATGTTTTCCAGTGCGTTTATCTACGAAAAGAAGACACATTTGAAACTGTGTCCCTATGATTACAAAAATGCCGTCCGCTAGTTAAAACTGTGATTTCCAAGCTCCTCGAAAGTGCTAAAAATTACTTTTTCGCGTTACTGCAACTGAGAAAATATCAACCATAATCGGAAAACAGAATCATAGAAACCTGCATTGGACTGTACCACATACATTCCACAGTTAAAACAACAGGGTCATAGCTTGAAGTCTCGTTGAAAAACACATCCTAGGAAAACACTGCACGCTAGTGTGGTCCTTTGCGCCTAGAGGCGATGAGGTGTTTTACGGACGTGTTATATTCGACTTTTCGCCGTCTCCGTTTCCGTGCCTTAAAAATAAAAGAAACTAGCGTTCACTAAACTCATAAAACCAAAGCTATACTTTAAAATGTTCTAACCGGATGTATGCGGAAACTCAGAAATGAGCTACAGATTTTCCTTCAGTAAAATTTAACGGTAACCTCTGAAGAGGGCATGGTACATAATTCAATGCTAAAAGCATCAATCTGTGGCTGTATGGTTCTTGAAGACAATTTGAGAAAGTCAAAAAACAGCAATCCTGGATTTTAGCCAACGTTTTGAACAAAATTGTTTCCAGTGTTACGAACTTTTGAGGCACAATCTCTGACGCCGGAACCTCTTGCATTTAACTGCGGCGCAAGAGATCACGCATAACGAATTAGTAATTCTGGATAAATATTTACTCATTAAGTTAGAAAATACCATTAACTAGGATTGTAGTTTCGTATTTTGGGCCGGATTTACACATTGGCCCAAAAGATTGGGCTAATCTTGGAAGGAAGAAACGCCAGTGACCAAGAAACGGTCAGCACGCTATTTAAACACTGGTCCAATTCATTTTTAACCAGTAATACGGACAATTTAAATTACATGATAATTGAGGGTCTAGTTTATTTGGAAATTGCTGCTTGCTGCAACTACAGTCATACTCTATGTATATGTGCACTGATCCATTTAAACACTTCATATAACAATATTTTCCCCTCAAATTACAAAAAAGCGTAGAATCACAACACCAATACATTCACCAATGTGTAAACACATACCAAGTTAACGCCAATGCATACGCCAATTCCTTTGATGGTTGGACCAAAAACCGACAATGAATGGCAAAGCTTCCAACACATGGCCAACATTCCAAGATCAGCCAAGCACTATTTACACACTGGTCGATTCCTTCCATGGTCGGGTGTTGGGCCAATGTGTAAAGCCAGCCTTATTCGTATTGTGTAGAATTCAGTTGATGTTTTCAGCGTTTATTAATTTACAGCGCACCCTAAAGTCCCATAGTAAAAATGTATCTGCGGGAATCTTGCACGTTAGTTCAGCACTTGCTTGTGGCGAGGCGGTATTTGTTGCACGCTTCTAGGTTGTCCTTATAGCTCCTTCACTTCTGAGCCTTTAGCGCGCACGTACGTGGCGCCCTAAACTACTGAGCCTGCCTTCTAAGCGTTGAAGCAGAAGTCTTTTTCTCTAAGAAACTTGTAAGATTTTTCTAATATGTGCATTTACGAAAAGAACAAACACTTCAAACGACGTCGGAATGGTAGTTGCAAAACAACACGTTAATTAGAAATATTATTTCGGAGCCCCTCAAAACGGCTAAAAACGGATTTTCTAATCTGTTATATCTAAACATCTACTCTCGGGATTTGTGTGAAACTACGATAAAAATGTGTATTGGACGTCGCTTACAACTTCCCATCAATAAAAATATGGAGTCACCTCCGAAAATGTCAATCAGGCGAGTGAACTACGATGCCACTGCACGCCGTTTACAGTATCTTGCGTAGAGGCGATACCGCGCCAGATGAGCCGGTCAACATCGCCCTTGAAGGCGCCCGCCTGGTGACCGTGTGTTAGTGTGAGCGAGGCACTGCGCCAAGGGCGATGTTGACCGGCTTATCTGGTGCGGTATCGCCTCTACTGCAAGACACTGTAAACGGCGTGCAGTGGTATCGTAGATCACTCGCCTGACTGACACTTTCAGTGGTGACCTCATCTTTTTATTGGTGAAAATTGTAAGCAAAGTCCATTGCATGCTCCTAGAGCAGTTTTACACTAATCCCGCGAGAGTTTTCAGATAAAACAGACCATAGTCACGTTGGACATATGTGGAATAGTTCCTTTTAAAAAAAATCGTATTTTCGAACACGCTGCAACGCACTTGAATCGCAGGTAGGCGAGGTCCTTAAGACAGTTACATAATTGAAAACTTTAGCATTTGACTTTAACATTGGACTTAACGATAAATTTCAGTGCATGGCTTCTTATAGAATCGTATATAATGGCGCCGGCAAAGCTAAAGTCAAAGTCAAGATCACCGTTTGCAAATATAGCATTAGAGAAGTGTTCATATATGAACTTCTAAGTTTCGTCAGTAGATGGTGTTAATGATTTTCTGCAAAGTGTTATAATATATTGTAAATACTTTCATAGTTAGGCTTATTCCTGTAATATTTACATGCCTTTATTGCCAATATATAATTATTTGTATCACAATATATCGCTTAAAAATATTCTCAATTGCTTTTCAACTGTCTTTTAAGTTTTAACTTTACGTTAGTATTGTGTATTGGCAAAATTCCTTAAGGTTACATAAGAGTAAAGTTGTGTATAGTTCATTCGAGGTAAAGTGAGCACCTTTGAAAAATATCACTAATCGTCGCTGCATGTTGGGTTTTCGCCGCTTCGCTTGGAAACATTAGCTACTTGAGTCATTGAGTGTTTGTCCGTTGTGCAATAAGCTTGGGTTTCAGATAAACACATTCAAATGTGTTAGAAATGACTATTTTGTCATTGGTAATCTGTAAATTGTTATGTTTTACGATCGCTAGCCCGAGTATCGGGAATTAGAAACCGCATTTTTTTTCTATTCCACACATTAAAAAAAATGTATTGTGTTTCTGTTAAGTGCGTCGTCATTCATGGCAGTACAACTAAACTGAGATTTCTAATCAAATGTGCACACATTTACGAGATTCGTAGTAGTAATAGTGCGTGTCGTATAAATTAGAGTCAATGCAAAGAAACCAGTATTATAAGACGTTAACTCGTAGGTATTTGCAATTAAGATTACTGTTTATAGCATTCACACGCTTGTATTTAATGAATAGATATTGTAGACATTTTTTCGTAGCAGTGTAAATTACGTGTATAGGCCTACATTATACGAGCCTGTGTAAATAAATCACGTGGCAATGTTTATGTTTACATGCAGTGGAAAGATATAAACTGGCAAAAAATATAAATTAATCAGGGCTTTTTTGAGTGCTCACTTTTTATCTCAAACGACCTATATATAAAGACTTCAGCCATACACGTCTGTAGCAGCGTGTGAACGCAGCGTGCTGTGTTGCCACCAGTGAGGTTCACACGCGGGCGAGCGGCCGTGTTGCCAGTCGTACCGGAATTCTGGTATTTGTAACAGATTATGTCCCTTGGTACTAGAAGTTTTTTGCCAAAGAAAAGTTAATCAAGTCAACTGTTGCTTTGAAAATAATTAAAATAGGTGATGAGCTATTGACTTAAAAAGTTATACAGCAATTGTTATATTATAAACTCTTTTTTATTAGCCTACATGTAATTAGGCCGCCGACATTCGCCACCTGTATAGTTGAAAGTGAAATATTTTTCCTTAGAAAATTTATAACTTTCTTGTAATTTGGTACGTTAAATCATTGTGCTTAATATCAATGATGAAAAGCAAAATTATAAGCATCTAAAATAGTTATAGCGTGTTTACCAGAATTTTGTGAAAGATATCATATTTTTAGTCTGCCTGGCAGCAGAATGTCTCGAGTTGTTCGTCTGGCAACACTGGTGAGCAGTGCGGGAGTGTAGTGTAGTTGTGGAACGCAGCGTAGCCGTGAGATGAAGGCCACGTGACGTCACTAGAACAGGAAGTGAGTGTTGGTTCTCTTGTTTACTGACTCCCGCGCCGCTCAATACACTCAACCTTGTCTTAATATAGGCCATTCACGATAAATGAGCACTTGAAACATGTGTATTTAGATCTATGTTCAATCTGTATGTGTCTTGGCTCATCATGTCGCTCAGCCCAATGTCGTCAAGAGCGCTGACTCTAAAGAGGGCGTGGTAGATAAATAAGCGCTGAAATCTTCAAATGAGATCTACACATTTTGAAAGTCATTATAGAGAAACTGCAAAACAGCAATTCTTGATAATGACATTTGCCAACTTTATGAGCAAACATTTGTCCAGAACGATGCATATTTCAGCGCCGCAATTAAATACGAGATTTCTGCATCAGAGATTGTTCTTCAAAAATACGTTGCGCTGAATTATATACCATGCAGCCGGCCGCCTACCCCACGCTTCAAATGCGTTGCACTGTGTTCGTAAACAGGTTTGTCTACTAAACAACTCCACGTGTGCGCATTGTGCCATCGTACGAAAAGAAAACAAACTTCAGACAAGGTCGGAGCCTCATTGTTAAGCACTATACTAATTAAAAACATTGTTTTCAAGCCCTCCAATATGGCTAAAAACTTCCTTTTCAGACTGCCGTACTTCAAAATATACTAACCGGAAGTTTGTGGAACATAGATTGCGACCTGCACTGAACTTAGTCGCAGACTTTCCATCAATATAATTATATGGTCACCGCTTTAAGTCCCATTGTAAAAGCCGTTCGGCGGGAGGCTTGCACGCTAGTTCAGCGCTTGGATCGTTGAGGCGACGCGGCATTTGATGCGCGTTCCTGAGCCTTTAACACGCAGATAGTCGGTGCCCTTAAGGGGCCCGCCTCGTTACCATAAAATCACACTGCAGCGTGTTTGAAGAAAAAGTTTTACACCGAAACTAATACATGTGTGTTCACGCCGTTTCTCTACGAAAAGAACACACACTTCAGACGACTGCCCTTAAGTACTTTCAAGACAACACTCGTATTAGAAATCCCCTTTTAAGGCACGTCAAAATTGGTCAAAACGGGGTTTTCAGGCTGCTATAGCGGAAAATATACTAGCCGAATACATGTGAAACCACTTAAGGGTAGTGCATTGGACTTTAGTAAAGTGATTTCGTAAATAAAACAATAGGGTCACCACTTAAAGTCCCATAGGAAACTTGTTTTTTCGATAAGACAGCACGCCTTAAGCGCAGAGGCGACGCACCGTTGTATGGCCCATACGACGTCGCCCTTAGCACCATACCTCACTCACACACACATGTGCCACGGGGCGGGCCCCTTAACAATACTAATCTAGCGTGCAGTGTTTTCATGGAAAGTGTTTTACAATAGTGATATTAAGCGGTGACCCTATTATGTTCGACTTTTGTTTTACGATTACGGCAGGTATTTTTCTAGCTACAGCAGAAAGCTATTTGATAAGCAGTGCGTAGTGCCTCCTGACTGAGCTCTGTTCAGTTTGTCGCATACAAAGTTCCTTCATTGAACACTTGGTGGCAGCACATACTGACAGCTAAGTGACTGCCTAACGCTCGCTAAGTGCCAGTATGTGTCTACACAAGCAGCCAAATATTTGTAATTACAGCATATTATTGACAAAATAGTTTTCATACAAGCGTTGCCGGTATTTTAAGAAATTAAAATGTTTACGTGCAGACCAGAAACTGGTAATAATTATCCGTATAGTTTAATTTAAGAGGTCGTGGTAGATAAATAAGAGTTGAATTGTTCAATCGAGATCAACAGTTTTTGAAAGTCGGTGTAGAAAAAGTACAAAACAGCAATCCTTCATAATTATATTTGCCAACTTAATGAAAAAACGTTCACCCAGAATGATGGATTTGTAAAGTAGATGTGATCTCTTGCGCCGCAATTAAATGTACGAGATTTCGGCGTCAGAGATTATTCTTCGGATATACGTTAATCGAGAATAATTTTTGCAAGTAGGCTTCGAGAAACCTTCAATTCTGAACTGATGTTTATAGCGCTGAATTGTATACAATGCACTCTGAATGCTGTATTTTATAAGATTTTCCAGATTGGTTGATGATGGCCGCTCCTTTTGTTTAAGGAAGATGGTGTGCCAGTGAAGTTCCTCCTTTCCTAATACCATGAGTGAAGTTGGGTGTAGAGTGAAATATGTGGACGTGACTTCGCTAGAGACAGACGTAGCGCTATCTCGTAGTGTCGTAGGGTATATTTCTGGTTGCAGCTGCGGCCGTTTACGACCGAAAGGGTCGCTGTTTACGACCGTTTGAGTAGACTAGTTCTCTGCTGGCTGCGTCAGCCACGCTGCGAGCGAAGACCTGCACATTTCGCGTCATTGTCTGACAAGCTGGCTGGACTGCAAGTTAACTGTGTGCTCGTATGATTTCTGCTGTTGGTCGACAGTACGTGTAGCTCAACCTAACATGCTCATTGTAGTCTCTCTCACGTAAGAATTACATTTTTTGTTAGTTCTATGAACTAGAGATGATTAGGACCCGGTAGTTTCCGCGAAAAGATTTTTGCCTCACTTTGTTTCAGTGCCTTACGTGCTCGCTTGCATCTCTGCTTTGTGGTCAGTGATTGGATGCCGTAACACCCAGCGTGTGGAGGTTAAATCCACAAATCACAGACGTGATGTGTCGCAGTTATCCGTGTACTGATTGGTACAGTCAAACGAATAACGACGCTGCACAAAAACACCTTGCCAATAATCATGAAATTGAGCTGCAGGTGTGCGTGTAAGGCATTGAAACAAAGTGCTGCAAAAATCTTTTCGCGGAAACTTCCGGGCCCTAGAGATGAAGGTTTATCGCGGGAAAACTTGACTGTTTGCTGGGTTTCAACGTCCGTTCATCTTATGAAAACATTACTGACTTTCGCTTGTACGTAGAGATGTTGCCCTATTAGAATGAGCCGATAAGAACCCCCGCTATTGTAATATTTGGTGTCTGTGGTCTGCAGACTGTGTTTTCAAAGGTATGTTAATAGAACAAATTTCCGCGATGAACCATCATCTCTAATTATGGTATGTCGTGAAAATGTTTTGTACCGACATATCCTTGAAAACACTGTAGTTTATTGAAACATTATGATTGGCTGATAGTCTGACACAACGTAACTGTCTGTAGACGAATAACAGGCATTAAATATTACAATATCGGGATTCTTATTGGTTCAGTCAAATAGGGTAACAGCTCCACGTACAAGCGAAAGCCAGTAATTTTTTGTTAAGCTTAACGTACGTTGATACCCAGCAAACAGTCAAGTTTCCATGCGATGAACCATCATTAGAGATGATGGTTTATCGCGGGAAAACTTGACTATTTGCTAGGCTTCAACGTACGTTCAGCTTATCAAAATATTACTGGCTTTTCCTTGTACGCGAAGCTACTGCCCTATTTGACTAAGCCAATAAGAATACCGCTATTTTAATATTTGATGCACGTTATTGGTCTATAGACAGCTACGTTGTGTCAGTGTTTTCAA
>PNEQ01053648.1:0-10261 GCA_003012365.1 Medauroidea extradentata
CTAAAACTGTATTAGCAGTTACTGAAAATTAAATTTGCCCACTCAAACGAAACATGAAAAATTGACAAACATTCTTGCAGTACAGAACAAGACCTACCTACAAATCCGTACACGAAAGGAATGTTTTGACCATCTGTACAGAAAGTATAGGTTTCTTAGTATTATAAGATAAAAAGTAAAAACGAGAAGATATATGTTACTCCGCAAACAGCACGCATGAGTAAACTTTTTAAACTATGCTCTATGCGGCAAAAGTACGATTTTACTACATAACATTGTACATATTCCAACAAAAACATCGTTATTTATATATTCTACAACTAAAAATAGACAAATTTTACAGTTTCAACGTAAAATATAATTAAATTCGCCGAAATCGAGTAGAATGTTTTGTAAACAACTCAGAGCACATAAACATAAACCAAAATAAATGTTTCGGCGCGAGATAATTCACTGCCATATGAAGGCAATTTCTGCATGTACAATCAATGATCCGAGTGGCAGTGAGCAGTAATATTACGGCCGTCCTACAGTGTTGCCAAGTAACATGCCCGTAAAATTAAAGTCAGCTGAATTTGTTACGGGTAGTGCTTAGTGAATCGCAAATTAAGGTAAGCGGCGTTAAGCGATCCGTAACTTAAAGTTACTGGCCGTAACTAAGGAAAAGTTAGTGAATAGACCCCCTGTTCAGTCAAATACATTTGGCAGCCATGATAGATCGTGCTTAAAGCTAAACATGTTTGCGAGGTTACACGACTAAACAGAACATACTCAATAACGTATTACATCTAACTGTATTGATGCCGTGTGTGAAATGTATATAATTGTTTTACACATAAAAGTTATTTTAATTTTTGGAGTGAAAAATGTCGGACCAAAAAGCAGCCATATTTGTTACACAGATCATTACTCCAACAGCCTATAAGAGAGAAACATTGAAGATACGTCGTTCGAAACTACATATGAAACCAGTTTAATTTGAACAAGAAGAGACTGCGATCTGAACTCCTCCGTAGATCGTGTAACTGCTCCATAAAACTCAACATGTTTAAGTGAAGTAGTTCTGTATCCAATGAGACCGCGGCCTTAGCCACAGAACGAGCTCCCATTATCAGGAACAGCGAGGGAATCTGCCGTTGTCAGTTTTAAGGAACAGTTCAAACATTTGCCTGGAGTGATTTCGGAAAACCACGTAAAGCCTATGCGTCATTACGGCTGTACCGGGAATTGAACCCGGCTCCTCTTGCATGTTAGTGCAAGTATTACCTCACTCGGTACACACATGTGCGCACGCCGTGCGTACCCAGTAACTAGTGCAGTATTTTTTTTTTAATTGCGAATTTCGCTGGCGAGAAGTTAAAAATGACCTTTACTGAGTTACAAGACACTTATAGCTCGTAAAGTGTGTTTGGCCGATTGTTAAATAGCGCAATTTATCATTGTGATGAGGATTAAATGCATTGTTACTACCAAAAATCAAGTAGATACTAATGTAGAATGTAATCTGAAAATATGAATATAGAAAGGTACATCGTCATAAAAAGGCAAAGTAGTGCTAAGATATCGTGCTGCAAGCCTATGTGAGCAATTTATACTATAGTTAACTTCTTGGTAGTAACATCGCCCCCCCCCCTTCCCAACGCCCATCAAATAGCTCAAGCAAGAAAGGTGCAAATTATTTTACACACAAATTTTACAATAGCTTTCACTCGGGCTTAGTTAGAACGACCAGTGAGACGCAGCCGCTGTCAGTTGGATATGTATAACGGAATGGCTTTTTTGCAGCAAGCAATCGTGCGTGTTATATCCGTCAGTCGGCCTGTGCTTTTTCCGTAGTCAGTCAGCGCACGGTATTCTTGAAGAACAATTTCATACATTTCTTAATCCTGAAGGATAGAAGAAATGCAGAGTGTAATTAAACATGCGAAACATTTGCATTATGCAGTAACACTTTAATTCATTTACAGTGAAAATTTAACAACAAACCAGATTTTTTAAGGCGTACTAAGTTTCTTGATTACGTACAACATTTAAATTACGACAATAAACATGCTTCGCTATTGACGATTTTTTCACGAAAAAAAAAAAAAAAATTGTCAATTTCCATTCGTCTTACAGTAACAATATTTTTATTTGCGTCATCATTAAAAAAAAAAAAACAAGCTGACAAACAGGAAGGAATTTCACTCGATAAGTGCTAAAAATATTATGGTTACTATTGTAGCGATTAATATATATATAATATATATTATATATAATATATATATTATATATAATATATATATTATATATAATATATATATTATATACATACATACATACATACATACATACATACATACATACATACACACACACACACACACACACACACATATATACATACAGGATGTATCTTAAATAGGGGGACAAACTCCGCATACGTGTTCCTCACGAAAAACTATGACGAAAACATACTATGCACTTTTCACCTAAACGTAATGTTAAGGGAGTAATGGGCCTCTGAACATCGAATTTTAAAACAGTATTTTCCCAAAATATCGGAAACTAATTGACATAAAAATATATTTTCAGCATTGCTTAATGCTATTGGGATCTGCAAACCAACAGAAAATGCTGGTTGAAACCTTCCGCCCTTATGAAAATAGCAGGGGTGCCTACCCTCTAATTGCTTATAACGTTTTTACCGTCCGGATTTTCGAACATCTGAAGATAGTTTATTGAGTAATGTTACCTGTCTAACAAAAAAGGTCCTCTTGTTGCAGTAGTCTAGGACTCATAGTTTTCTTTCAAATCACAAATGAAGCTACAGCGATAGAGATCCCGAAACAATGGTATCGTGAGTTAGAAACATATAGGTAACGTTGAATGTGCACCATCAACAATTCAAGGAACACAACAAAATAAACACATGAACGCACCATTGCCTATGCTGTATGCTGTGTATCTTAGGTGCAAAACACAGGACTTAGGAGCATTCTTAAATTACAACATGCAAAAAAAAAAGTTGGTTTGGATGAAAACCCATCACACGAAAAGGGATAGGTAGAAACATCACTGAAACCTTTAAAACGCAAATATCCTAATGTTGTGTTTTATTCCACAAAATTAATTTTACAGTACAAGTTTACCAGAAAGCCATCTTGTTTTTTTTGTACATTACACTTTATTCGAGAAAGAAAAGTTAATGTGTTTTTTTATTTAAAAAAGTTTTGATTTTGTAGAAACCAACAAGTATAATTTACTAGTAAAGAGTATTAATTGTAATGTGAAAACTTCAGGCATTAATTTTTGTTTTCCATGTATGGTACAGTTTCCGATCCGCAGAGAAATACCTAACAAAGTTATGCACTTTTTTGTTTTCAAATTGTGAAGCATGTGAAACAGTTCGTGGTCAACCAGGCATTTTGACCGTGTTCGCAGATTCATGATGAGACGTGTTCGTGTATGTGCAGATACGCGGGGTGATAATTTTGAACATTTCATGTAATGTTAGCCTACATCACTTAGCAGCATTGTATCAAGCATTGATGACTGTGCCGTGTGTCACAGAAATTCCAAGGAATAAACATGTAACCTTTACTGATGTAATACCTTACATTAGGTGCTAACCTTTTCGAGCTACCCTCCTTGAGGGCAGGACAAGTAAAAAGAAGTCTTGTACGGTAATATTTATGTGCTTATCGATTGCCACATACATCAATGCTTATGGACTACCAGTACATTTAGCAACATAGGTTTTGCAACCCTTAATTTTCCAAAATTAGTTATTATTTAGAGTTTTACATCACACAGTCTGTACGCCTGTGTCAATTACACAAACCATATTAAAATTACGACACCTCGTTCGTACATTATAAATTAAAGAAGTGCATAATTTTGTTAGGTTATTCTTTGCGGATCGGGAATTGTGCCAAACATGATAAACAAAAATTAATGCCTAAAGTTTTAACCCTACAATTAATTCCCTTTACTAGTAAATGATACTTGTTGGTATGTACAGAATCAGAACTTTTTGAACAAAAACACATTCATTTTCCTTTCTTGAATAAGGTGTCATGTACAAAAAAAATGGCTTTCTGGTAAACTTGTACTGTAAAATTCATTCTGTGGAATAAAACACAACATTAGGATATTTGCGTTTTAAAGGTTTCAGTGAAGTTCCTACCTATCCGTTTTCGTGTGATGTGTTTCCAACCAAACCCACTTTTTTTTTTGCATATTGTAATTTAAGAATGCTCCTAAGTCCTGTGTTTTGCACCTAAGATAAACAGCATACAACATAGGCAATAGTGCGTTCATGTGTTTATTTTGTTGTGTTCCTTGAATTGTTGATGGTGCACATTCAACATTACCTACATGTTTCTAACTCACGATACCATTGTTTCGGGAACTCTATCGCTGTAGCTTAAGTGATTTGAAAGAAAACTATGTGTCCTAGACTATTACAACAAGAGGACCTTTTTTGTTAGACAGGTAACATTACTCAATAAACCATCTTCAGATGTTCGAAAATCTGGACGGTAAAAAAGTTATATGCAATTAGAGGGTAGCCACCTCTGCTATTTTCATAAGGGCGGGAGGTATCAACCAACATTCGCTGTTGGTTTCCAGATCCCAAAAGCATTAAACAGTGCTGAAAATATTGTAGTTTTATGTAAATTAGTTTCCGATATTTTGGGAAAATACTGTTTTAAAATTCGATGTTCAGAGGCCCATTACTCCCTTAACATAGCTTTGAGGTGAAAAGTGCAAAATATGTTTTCGTCATAGTTTTTCGTGAGGAAAACGTATGCGGAGTTTATCCCCCTATTTAAGAAACATCCTGTGTGTGTGTGTGTATATATATATATATATATATATATACACACACACACACACGCCACTAGAATTTTTTAGATTTTATTATTCTTGTCAAGGTTAAGTTTGCAATTAAGTTAATGGAATCAGCATTATAAATCCTAATAGTTAAGTCTCTCTCAGACTTAATTTGAAGCTATTGTTTTAGTATTTTATCGTAACTGTCATGCACAAGGTTTATTTTCAGTTTTATTTTTAAAAATTTTTAGCCTACGGTTTTCCATATTTTCAGGAAATGTTTTTTTTTTTATCCGTGGTTTATTGCACAACTGCTCTTTACTTGTGGGGAAGGTGTTGAAACTGCAGCGTTGGGGAACTTGTCTGCACCCTGCTGGATGCCACGGTTTAGTGCGTTGACTGTTGTCTTCCTGCCACGTTCCTACCATTTGGTTTCCTGTCCCCGCGGAAGCGACATTGGGTGCCCCCACCTACGTGCATGTGGGCAGAGCGCAGGTGTGGTTATCAGCTGCTGTGCTGTCGTTTAGGCCTACACTGCAGCTGACGGAACGTCTGTGTTCACTTCCCGCCATTGTCAGCCGAGCTTAGCTGTGTTGGCGTTACATCTCATGTTCACTATGTACTTATAACAGTTATAATGTCTGTGTACAACCCCCACCCCCTTCATTTTTTTCCAGCTATGTTCTAGTATACAGGATGTCCGTAAACGGCCGTGTAATGAGAATAACGTGCGAATCCTGGGCTATATTGGAGACGAAAGTATCAGTGCCAACATATTTCGCGCACAATGCGACAAAAGTGCACGGGGAAATTCCCCTCTTCAGCTATGACCTGATTTTATATATATATATATATATATATATATATATATATATATATATATATATATATATATATATCACTTCGAATAAACGTAGAATCATGTTCGTACTGCTCGAGATTTGTGCCTGCACTGATAATATTGGTACAAGTTTGAGACAAAAAACTTTATATGTGGGCAATTCCCATGAGTTCTTTTGAGATAGAGGTCTTATAATTATAAATAAAAGAGTTGAATAAAGTTATTAATTTACTAGCTCACAAAGCTTACAAAAACACAAAACAGCAATCAACTATAACTTTCACAACACAATTAGTTATGCACACAATTACTCCTGTGTCACAGACACGTTAATTAACTTTGACAATTAAAGCACAAAAAATGTCTACCATCAATTAACTAAGCAGTACAAATCACAATAAAATTCAGTCATATATCCAATCAACAGTTTCTCAAATAGTGACAGTGTACAGCCTTAATAGTCCGCAGTGGTGATGAATCGCCGTTTGCTGCGCAGCACCCCGAGTGCACAGCTGTCTTCACTCTTGAGGTCTTCGGTTCGACTCCCGTCGCGCACCTCCTCTTCGCTTGCTATCCCGCCGCTGCAGTCCTCTTGGTTCGCCCAACACTGATCCGAAGGTAGCCGCCTGCTGCCTCACAGACTCTGACGTCACCAAGATGTCTTCACCAGTCTCTCTCCACAAGCATAGCACCTTCCTCTACCACGACCAATAGCGAACTCTCCCCAATGTACCGATTCTGCGCTTTTATACTCCTCGAAACAGTCGGGGAATAACCGCTTTACAGAGGTCTAAAAATAGACATTTCATCATGTTTCGGACGTAATTTGAGTTACGTAGGCCGCCCTCGTAGGGTTAAGACGCAGTTGGGACAGGTATCTATAACGTAGCTTCGGCGTGACTTCCATCACGTAGCCGCCCAGCCTATGTTTCAGGGGCCAGTCCACAAAGTGTTACGAAACAGCCGCCGACCACCGGCCTCCAGGTACATGGCACGCAACATTATGATTGTCATGGTTTTGGTAGCAAGATGTCTGTGTAGCACAAAATATGACTTAACTCCATGTTTTATTGCCTCATTGTGCAGGTAAAATGTTATTGTACCGCATTTTGCCACTTAACATTTTCGTCTCCAATTTAGCCCAGTATTCGGGTAGTGTGCTTATTATGCTGGCATTTCTAAACATCCAGTACATAGTTATAATTGTACATAATTTCAAGACTTATTGCCTTTAAATTATGCAACCACCAGGATACGATACGGTCACTGCTGCTACTATAAACATACTGCGAAAATAATATTATTTACGCAGATTATAGAGGAGTGGGTCACCATGTTGAAATGCACTCGCCTCCGAATTCAGAGATCCGGATTCGACCTGTGGTGGGGGTCGCTTCTGAGTTTCACGCGTGGGAAACGTGGCGGACGTTGGTGTCAGTCGTATTGTCTAGGCGTAAATAACTAAACTGGCATCCTATAGTCATTACACAGTCAAGTGGCGGCTCTTTCATTTTATAAATTATCATAAAGATAAGAGTGTTATACAAGCCTATATGCTCTTTATTAATAGTGTTACAAGTTTGAGACATAAACTTTACATGTGGGCAATTCCCATGAGTTCTTTTGGGATAGAGGTCTTATAATTAGAAATAAAAGAGTTAAATGAAGTACTGAATTTAATAGCTCACAGAGCTACGAAATACACAAAACAGTAATCAACTATGACTCTCACAACACAATTAGTTATGCACACAATTACTACTGTGTCACAGACACGTTAATTAACTTTGACAATTAAATTACAAAAAATGTCTACCATCAATTAATTAAACAGAACAAATCACAATAAAATTCAGTCATATCCAATCAACAGTCTTTCAAGTAGTGACAGTATACAACCTTAATAGTCCGCCGTGTGCTGCGCAGCACCCCGAGTGCACTGCTGTCTTCACTCTTGAGGTCTTCGGTTCGACTCCCGTCGCGCACCTCCTCTTCGCTTGTCAGCCCGCCGCAGCAGTCCTCTTGGTTCGTCCAACACTGCTCTGAAGGTAGCCGCCTGCCGCCTCACAGTAGACTCTGACGTCACCAAGATGTCTTCACCAGTCTATCTCCACAACCATAGCACCTTCCTTTAGCACGACCAATAGCGAACTCTCCTCAAATGTGCCGATTCTGCGCTTTTATACTAGGCAAGACAGTCGGGTCTTCCCCGCATTTCAGGGGTCTAAAATAGACATTACATAATGTTTCTGACATGATTTTAGCCACATAGGCCGCCCTCGAAGGGTTAAAGCGCAGTTGGGACAGGTATCTATGACATAGTTTCGGCGGGATTCCCACCACGAGACACCCGGGCTTTGAGTCATGGGCCAGCCCTCAAGGTATTTCGACACGGGCCCCATCCAGCCCGCCCTCAGAAACACAGCATGCAACACTACCCCCTCCTTAAGTCTGTTCGTCCCGAACAGACACAACAGCCTCAAGTCCATCGTAAAGGGTTAATCTATCGATGTGTACAACTTTAGGTCCTCTCTCCCGAGAGCCTCGACGAACAATTCGAAACACAACACCATTGATCTTCTTCACTATTTCATAAGGGCCTTCCCAATTCTTCTGCAGCTTGGGACAATACCCCTTCTTTCTCTGAGGGTTGTACAACCACACTAGCTGACCTTGAAATATTTCATCTGGTGCATTCCTATCGTAGCAAGTCTTCATCCTGTCAGTGTTGATCCTAAGGTGTCGCTGGGCAAAGTTGTGAGTGTGAACCAACTTGCGACGTAACTAGCTGGCGTACACTGGAGATGCAATCTGGTCTTCCTCTGCCGGTCGTCCGAACATCAGGTCGCTCGGGAGACAGAGCTCTCTTCCAAACAGCATTCTTGACCACCTTAGTTGCTTCATGAATGGCAGAGCGGTATGCTAGCAGAAACAGCGGTACTTTGGAGTCCCAATCCTTTTGATTATCAGATACATAAATGGATAGGTACTGCTTCAGAGTTCGATTCAGGCGTTCGACCATTCCATCAGACTGTGGATGTAGCGGAGTGGTTCGGGTCATCTTTATACCCATTATCTTCATCACTTCTTGGAAAAGGGCCGCTTCGAAATTCCGCCCTTGGTCCGAGTGAAGCTCCAATGACACCCCGAACCTTGGTAACACATGTTCGACCAGTGCATCAGCCACCGTGCTGGCTTCTTGATTCGGTATGGGAAGAACCTCTGGCCATTTGGTGAAGTTGTCCTGCATCACCAGCAAGTACCGGTTGTTTCTCTCGGTTATCGGCAAGGGACCCAATATGTCAACCGCCATTCTCTCGAATGGGGCACCAACATTGTACTTCTAGAGACAACCTCGGCCTCTGACCCTCGGACCTTTCTTTGCAGCACAGTCGTCACACATTCGGCACCATCTGTCGACATCTTCACGGTAATGAAGCCAGTAAAATCTCTCTCGAACCTTTTTGAGTGTCTTATTAATGCCAAAATGACCGCCGGACACTGTATTATGGAGCTCCTTCAGTACCTCTGGGACCTTGTTCTCTGGGAGGACCAACTGTAGGTGTTCATGTCTGCCATCCGCACTCTCCCAGTTCCGGTAGAGGACACCATTCCTTAGAACATGTGAATTCCACTGTGCCCAATATGCCTTTGTAGCACTCTTTTCAGATAGCTCCTGCCATACTGGCCGGTGGTCCTGCTCTTTCCAATCCAGAATTGGGCACAAGTCTGGGTCACTTTGTTGTTCTTCTCTTATTTTGCATCAGTCCAGGAGAACTGCCTATCGGCTGTTGATGCCTGAAGCCTTGTTGTTCTAACATAGCGCACCCCTCCATTTTTCTCCTCTTGCAGTTCACAATGGCGACAGTTGGGGTCACAAGGTCTACGAGATAATGCATCTGCATTATTGTGGGAGCGACCAGCACGGTGCTGTATATCAAAGTTGTATTCTTGAAGGTGTTGTATTCATCGAGCTATTTGTTCTTCGGGATTCTTGAAGTTCAGTAGCCAGCGTAGAGCAGCATGATCTGTTCGCAAAGTAAAGTGTCTGCCATATAAGTAGTGATGGAAATGTGATATGGACTTCACCATTGCCAATAGCTCCCTGCGAGTGACACAATAATTTCTCTCTGGTTTCTGCAGCACTTTGCTGAAATATTCTAAAGGCTTCTCTACTCCATCTTGAACCTGTGATAGCAAAGCACCGATGCCTACATCACTCGCATCTGTGTCCAATATAAACTCTCCTTCATTATCGGGGAAGCCCAAAACTGGAGGGGACATTAAAACTTCTTTTAATTTTCACATTCAGGTGTCCACAGGAATTTTCGTTTGGCTTCGGTAAGCTCATGTAGTGGCTTGGCAATCGTAGCAAATCCATGTACAAATCGCCGATAATAAGTGCAGAGTCCTAGAAAGCTTCTCACCTGTGTCCTGTCTGTTGGTTGTGGCCAGTCTTTTATTGCCCTGGTTTTTTCTGGGTCAGTCTGGATTCCATCAGCTGATACCACATGCCCTAGGAAACTGACTTTCTTTTGGAACAAGTGGCACTTCTTGGGAACCAGCTTCAGATTTGCAGCAGCCACTTTCTGAAACACGGAA
>PNEQ01053649.1:0-10260 GCA_003012365.1 Medauroidea extradentata
AGACAGGCAGCGTTATACAAACTTATAATGCGGAAATGCAGTGTTAGTATAATTCTTCAATGTACTTATTTCAAATTAAACCTCATACATATTGTTGCTTAAGAAAACAAAACAAGTTTATAATTTTGGTTATATTGTGAACAGCACGGTCACATAGTTATTCAATTATATGCGTGTAAGAAAAAAGTCTGAAGTTATTGTTAATAATAAGTTTATATTGCTAATTCGTGTACATACATTTTTTTTTCTTTTTGAACTTCTTACTAAAAGGTGGCGACCAAAGATTTTAGTCTGGCTAGTGCCTTCTGACCTGAAATTTCATGCCCTGGTGTAATAGCATTACACATAGCTGCCAACTCTGACCATTTTCCCGTACAATGTACGTTTTTGTGCCCTATTGTACAGTTGTGCGATTTATGTGAATTATTGTACGATTTTCAAGCTTTCCAATTTTTTTCCCATTTGGTTAATTAATACTAAGAAATATGGTTCTGAAATCCCATTATATTTGTACTAAACATGTGGTATGGAGATCTGACTTACAGTGTCGTGTATAATAAAGAAAACTGTAATACCGTAGTTTCGGGAACAAGCGTGCTTCATTTATAGCCATTATACTATATTATTCACTACAGAGTACCGTATTATTCACTCATCGTACGAACGTAACCCGAACTTTGCCGAACACATCCAATCGATTGTAGTTATTTTCCTGGCTGAATGGCCATCGTGACTCGTGCAAAGAAAAGTCATGAGACTGTTTTAATTTGAAGTGACTTTCCAGTTTACTGTTCCGTATAGTAATTTCTCATGAGCACGCATCAAATCTCGCGAACTGAAATAAACTATCGATTAGTTCTTATTTTTCCAGCAAATATGGAATCGCACATCATAGTTGCATAGTGTTTGTAAACATGGTGTTTGCCAAGCTTAAATGTATAATTTGGTTATTGTGGCAGCGTATTTTAGTGCCGGTACTAGTATCGACGTCCCATATTTAATAGTCGTACAACGTAGGAATATTGTGACTTTATCTGGGAAATGCAACTTTGCAGTTTTTACAATTACGATTTTATATAGTTGCCAAACTGTGCGGATGTTAAAAACTGTTCGAAAATTTAAGGTATGTGGTATTAATACTGAATAATATATTGAATACTCTCGCATCTGCACGTTCAACGATGTAAGATTTATTACTCAAACCCACGGTATTTGCAGTGTTGGAGAGTTGTGGTTAGATGTTCCAAGTCTGATTAAATTGCTAATTTGTACTCTGTAAGAATTTTTTGTTCATTTATGAAACTGTGAAAGAGAATTTTAAAGCTGTGTTACCAGAAATCTTAAAGTAGGGGCCTATCGATTGGTGTGTTAAAATCGGTAAAGTTTGTAAAACCTGCAGAAACCAAATCTACCTGTACTAGGTTTGTTTGAATATTAAATA
Organism: Medauroidea extradentata; assembly: GCA_003012365.1. Taxonomy (NCBI): domain Eukaryota; kingdom Metazoa; phylum Arthropoda; class Insecta; order Phasmatodea; family Phasmatidae; genus Medauroidea; species Medauroidea extradentata. The sequence goes on from PNEQ01053649.1 coordinate 1,442, forward strand.
TATGAGCAGTATTTATGATGATACAACAAAGTAAGCCTGTTGTAAAATAAGTTATTTCCTATTAAGTTTTTTCTTTATAATAGTACTAGGGAGGCTATGTAATATTAGTCATGAACACAACATATGAATAGTAGTCAACATTTTAGCTAATTTTATTAATTATTCAGCATGTTCTAAATTTATTTTGTAAACAACATATTGACATGTTAACAGTGTAGTATTTTATTTTTAAAAATAGCCAAAGTGTTTTAGTTCAATGACAATTACATACAACACGTGAAATGCCGCGACTCATTTACGCACAATTTTATTCATTTTGAAAATTGTACTATTTCTGAATCCTTGTGGTTGGCAGCTATGATTACAAAGTAACATGTTTTCCATCTGTGACTATATATATTAAGAGTTGTAAAACTTAATCTGTTGTAGGGTTACCCCTTCTCCACCGTTCCACTTTATCGTTTTACTTTTTTGAATGTAACGAATATTTCCTTGAAATAACTGCCTTTAACTTTTTCCAAAGAGAAAGTAGAAGATTAATGCTGTACTGACAGATAGTATAAGCTCATAAAAGCTGGAATTAGTTTTGATTCTATAAGAGAGAAAAATTATATAGTCATTGGTTTTGGTTGTCAGTGTGCTCACATACAGCAGACACAATTTTTGCAACTTTATAAAAAACTGGTCACACTCGCAAAAATAAATACAAATACAGTGAAACCTCGTATTTACGTTACCGTTATTTACGTTTTCCCGCAAATTGCACTTTTTTCTTCAGGTCCCGTTTGTCTGCCATTTATTGCAATGTTACATTTTCCCCGCATATCACATCATCAAAATTTTATTTTTCCCGCTGTTTACGTTTTTCGCCCACATTTTCGCCATCCGAAGACAATAAAAACCAGAGATTTCAAAGTCATAGATGACAAAGTAAGGACATTTAAACTGGTTTGGAAATAGAACAAAGAAGAAACAGCACAACAGGTTGGTGATCACGTGCAAAGCTACAGGAGAATGACTGTGATCGCATGTAATGCTAGCACTCACGGCACAATAAATTCAAGATGGCGACAAGAAAACGCTGCTGCCGCTAGCGCTATCAATTGTCTCAGACTCTGTTGATAGATATATTCACGTTGTCAACATTGATCTCTTGATGTACGTTCGTTTGTCTTTGTAAGCGCAAATAACGGTAACTTTAACCTAAAATTTTCAAAACGTGTTTGAAAATGTTTATTGCAAACGGTTGTGTTTTAAATCATTTCCATTTTAGTGCAGCGTGTTTTAGATGGTTATAAAACGGTAATGTAATCTAAAAAAAAATACCTGACATTGTCGATAAAACAAAAACAGATACTGTAATAATGGAGAAGTGTGATGAGTTCGTGGGAACATGTGTTAATCTGAATAATGACGAACTGTACATTCCCATTCAAGTGCTTACCGTTTTTGTCTAAATTCATGATAGCATTTGCAAAAAAAAATGGTAAAATGCGGAACAGTATTTACCAAACGATAAAAAAAAATCGGATATAACATTTTAAAATGTTCTCTTGGTATGTGCATGTGCCATAAATCTTCCTGTAACAGTATATTCGATTCCGATATTGGTAACTTACACTGTACCAAATTTTGTGTGACAAAATATGATAAATACATAGCTTGCATGAATACTATCACTTTGATTTTACCTGTAGAGAGTTTTTTAAGCAACATGAAAACAAAAGTACTAAATAAGGTAAGCTGAATGGTTTTTTTTAGATTTCCCTTCGTTTACACTTTCCCACTATTTACACTTTTTCGTCTTGTCTCCCTGGAAAGTGTAAATAAGGGGCTTCACTGTAATAACTACCCTTTCCATTCTTTGTCAGTGTTATCTTCTAGACTTCAGATTATGTATCCAATTTTTTTGTCTAGCAGTGTGTTGTCCTAAACTTCAAATTTCTGTACATAGTCAAACTGTAAGCAATACAATATAAGTTCGCTTAATTTAGACATTTCTCATATGTGAAACATGCCTGGTAGCTCCATTGTGGTGACCTTAAAACCATTCAGACTTACAGGAAAAGTTTTTTGCTTTACTCATTGTAGAATGCCAGATATCATATATCAGAGATCATGGTTTGTCCTGGTTTGTAATTGTTGTGTGTGTTTGCGTGCACGTATGCATGTGAGAGGGAATATGTCATCTTGTTTCTGTTTAAATTGTTAATTTTGGTTTTAAGGGTTGTTCGTGAAAATATGTTTGTCTGTTGCAGCCTCGTATTGATCCTCTGCAGTTGCTGAGGTGCTTGAGCGTATTGCTGAGTCCAACTGGAGGTATAAAGAGCACTGGTGAAGTGCAGAGACTTGCAAGGTCAGTTCAGAATTGAAAATGTCTATGAAATATCTACAGAGTTCTTTTAGTGTATAAAAAAATTTGGTGAAAGCCTGACTTAAAAATATTGGCTCTATTTGCATCTTACAACAAAATTTTAAAATATAAATAAGTTTGCTGTGAGGAAATGATTTGCTATGGATAACAGTTATGATAAAGAATACGGGCAATCAGATTCACGAGACAGTTTTTAGTGATTTATTTTTCGGTGCCGTTAAGTCCTCAATTTACATCAGTATTAGGTTCCTGAAAACAGCAATGCAAATTGAAATTAATTAAATTTAGTCGGGCCAGCCCTGTCCACAGCTTATGGGCAAACCATTTTGTAAGACCCACATTAATGGATTAACAACATTATTCTGAATCAGCAGCTACTTAAATTAAAAATTTGTAGTTAAATATTGGCAATGTTAATAAGAAACGACGTAAATAAAGAACATACAGTATTTTGATTGCTGATTGTCTTTTGACCACAGAAACTGTTTATTGTACTGAATTAATATTAATTTCCCAGGTATTTGGATTGGAAAGTATGTCTTACTGTTGGGATATCTCAGTACCATCTATACTTAACTCTAGCTATTGCTCTTACCTTGGGATTTGAAGTAAGCAGCCTTGTATCATTGCTCTATGCAAGCTGATAATACGCTCACTTTGTGCTGTGCACTGACGTATTCTACCTAACCTATGAAACTGTGATCCAGGACGTACCATAAACCATGCGCTACTAATGAAAACAATTTTGTGTGAATATTTTGTATGTATTATTGAATAGGTAAAAATTGCACAAAAACTGGGGTAACAATATTTATGTACAATTACATTTTATTTCAATAGGAGTTGCAACTGAGCCATAAGCAGTGTGTATTAAAAATTTTTTAAAAAGTTGTCAACAAAACCAGTGATATAAAAACTTAATTTATATAATTTTTAATTGTCTTTGTATCCATTTGGAAAATCACTTTTGGTCACTCAATGAAAACTTTGATAATTCATGTCACATTAGTTTCCAAAAACAGAGGAACATATTTAATTTTATAAACATGACTAGTTTGTTTAATATGTTGACACCTACACATATCACATTTTGAAAAAATTACATCTGTGTGCATTCAATATAGTCACATATCGAACCATCAGAGGTCTATTGAATTTGTAAGCAACAACACAGAAAGGGTGGACCGAAATATAAAAAGTACTTTTCGGTGTGGGTGAACCAAAAGAAAATACAGGTACTTAGTAGGCCTAACGTAAATGTTGTATGAAGATTTATCTTTAAATAATTTTTTTATCGGTAAGAAGGGTGTAGATTAGTTAGTGATATTTGTATATCAGTACAACTTAATGATGTCAAGTTCAGAATTCACAACACATGGCCACAAACTGGACGGTAAGAGTGGCGTAAGATCTGGGCAGACTAGAGCAGACGAGACTGATGAATGATATTCTCATGTGAGTGCTGGAGGAACTAATTTTAAGCTGACATTTGAAATTGAGTGCAGCTCTCATGGAAAGTATGAGCTAACACTTTCCAGCCTTCGCTTCATTGTACCCACACTGGTTTGACGTCTCTCATCTTACAGTGAATGTTTTAATTCTGCATTATCTAGCAGATGATTAAAATAACACCAAATACTTACTACTCGTTTAATACCCTTCCATGCATTAATTATGCCTGTAAAAATTGAAACTAAAAAAAGAATTGCATACTGTGAGGCTGTGCCTACGAATGAAACCTTTTGTTGCCATGGTACACATTATTAATTTTATCGTAAATAATCAACTCCACACTGTAACTTTTCATGCTTTATGGAATGCTACATTTGACGAGTCCGCTGGCTAACCAGCATTAAACTGACAATGTTGAGTTCAGGGATGAATAAAGGCACTCTTAATATTTACAGAAATTGTCTTTATGTACACGCAAATAATTATGTATTGTAATTGGAAAATTTGAGGTGTTGAAAATTGAAAAACTGTTGGTTGGTTTTGTAAATACATTGTAGGTTGTGTTTGAATTTATCCTGCTCTTAGTTATTTGTGATGTAGCTGTTACTAAGACATTTCCATGTGTAACCTTAGTAAAAGTGAATTTTAAAGATATTTTGAAACAGGAAAAGTGCAACATAAAATGTTTAAAATATCCAAGGGCACAAAAGTTCTAGTAAATTATAGGGTGACAACCCTTGTAGGGGAGAGTTGAGCAGTTTCTTGATGGGTTGTATGTCCTGATAACACTCATCATTGTGCAAAGTATTGTAATTTAACTCCATGTTGTTTCCGATATTTTGCCAGAATACAATTTTGAAATTTGATTTTTAAGGGTTAGTTTCATCTTTCAGTAATTACGCTAGGCAAAATTTTATCAGGTTAATAATGCACCTCAATTTTGGTAAGTAACCTTCTCCCTTATTTTGTAACTTCCGTTAAGAAACAACGCGTTTATCAATGTCTATGCGAAAAGTATATAAATCTAACACATTTTTTCATTTAAGAAAATTGTATGTTTCATTGGTGCCTTACACAGTTGCAATATTTTTGCTGTAGTGCTGAATGTATGGATTGTGTGATTTGCTTGTTTTAAGTAGACCTAATTTAAAAAGTAATTATTAAAGTATGCTAGGTTGAAAAAATGTAATAAAGTATTGAGTTTGGTTAAAGGAAATGGGATATATTTTTGTCAGGGTAGAATAGCAAGGTCTCGAGTGCCAGATGTGCTGCGAATATGGAGCAGCAACTGCTGTCTGAATATTTAGAAAGAATTTCTGTTGACATCTACATGTAATCACCTTTGATGGTAACAATATTATTTTCTGAATTATTTGTAGACAATCCTTTATGGCAGTTTTAATTTTGTGATTCTGATCTGGTGATTGAATCATGTCAGTTTCCTCAAGACATTTATAGTCAAATCTGGAATTGTTTTAGTTCTTTTAACTTTTCAAATCATTAGTAGTTCTCTGAAAAAGGTTTTGTTAAGGAGCTGAGACTAAATATGACCTCGGTGCCTCAAGTTTGCCTTCAATTTTCCCAATTTTTCTATATATTTTTCATTACTAGTTAGTTATCCCCTCTTTAAAATGTCACCTTTTTCAGACCTGCAATCTTATTGTACCGCTTTGTGTTTTGTTGCTATCGCAATACCACTCAATACACCTATTTTTGCTTTAAGCTTAAGTTTGTGACAATTGTTGGGTATTCAATAATGGGGATAGTACCTAGAAAAACAATCATGCAAAGTAATAGTTCAGTGCACATTTTAATTTTCAAGTTATTGAACTGTAAAAATGCCAAGGTTTCCAACACCGCCAACATAGAAAACATGCTTTAATTGGCTAACATGTGTATGGCATAGTTGGCCAGTAGTTGTTTTAGTTTGTTGCCGCCCACCAGATTTTCTCTGATTTAAAAAAAAACTGATTAAATTTGATGGTTAGTTACTTAAAAGCTAACTAAGGAAATTTGCACATTGTTAATGCATACACGATTGCAGAAATTTTAATTAATTACTAAGATAACACTGATTTGATAGTTGTGAAGGCATCACATTTAATTTATTTTTATGACATTTTTGTGTTAGGTTTAAATTTGTCTCCTTAATTCAAATTCTGGAGGGATAACTTACTACAATTTAATTTTATTGTTTCAGATCGAGTTGAGAATAATACATTTTTGGTTAAAAAGTCAACCGAATAAAGTTTGTAGGCTTCCAAAAAATGAACCTACTGATCTAATAGTTGTATACGTTTAAGCAAACCTGGCTCTTACAGACTAGCGATGGGGCACTCTGACTGCGCAAGTTGGGAAAATAACATGAGAGATTAATATTTCTAGTGACAGGTCTTGTTTGATAGTTGCAGCCTGCTGTGCTGTGTGCGCTGCCACCTATTGTCAAATTTTATTAGACCCCACCTACTTCTTAAATCATCGGCCAATCACATGTGCCTTGAGCTCGCCTATTGGCTAAGTCGTTTCAATAAGTAAGTTGGCCGTACAGTGGAACAGCAAAAGCACTGCTATTGTGCATAAACACTTGTAAAATAAATTTTTACTGTGCATTCAGAAGTTGGTCACAGTGAACACTATAGGAACCAATAATAAAATTTGGTATATCTTTTGTTCCTGGTTTCTAATTGGCGTATTTCATAGCTAACAGCTAATTTGTTATTTTCTTGTATGGGCATTTACAAGATGGCGATGTGCGTGATGTTAAATGGTTTTAATTGACAAGCGTCTTGTTTCTTGTCCAATTTGGTGCTTTTCTGTGTGCTTAGAAGCTGTATTTTTAACTTTGAAACTAAAAAAATTTTTCCTCTGTTGTAATATGACGTATAATTACAGTGTGATGCGACGAAGTTTTGAAGTTGGAAAGATGCAGCGCGTCCGTGTTTATACCGTCCTGAGATTGAAAGAAAAATTATTTGCTTTTATTGTGATGCATATGTACTATAACAATATTTTTATATGATAAAAACAAACAGTTCTTAGTTACTACTAGTGTAATTTTTGTGCTGCGTTTATTGGTAATTTATGAAAGACTGTATGAAGTACCTAACTGTAACTACTATTGGAAGTTGCAGAATTAAACATGAATTTTCATAATTAGGCTTTGAAGGTGCTTTAACTAGAGCTTAATATTGCCTTACAGTATTTCATAACTCAAAACACAATCCAGTTTGGTATTGGGCTATTTCATAGCTGCCAACTCTTTTAAGATTTTCCGGTACAATGTACGATTTTGTGCCCTATTGTATGGTTGTACGATTCATGTGAATTATTGTACAGTATAGCCTCGATTTAACGAACTTGGGAATAACAAAAACAGCAATTTAACGAAAGGATTTTTAGGAACCTTCAAAAAGTAACAAAAAATGTATTAAATAATTAACTGACTTTGACAAAATCGAATATTAATTGTAAGTTAGTTCCTTTAAAAATACTAGCACAGACTGCCGTATGTACTTATTTCTGCATAAAAAAGCTAAAACCATCCGTCGAGAAACAAAAAAAAATTCATTAAAATTCGTCGAAAACTTCGGCCGCGGGAGTGATTTTGAGATACGAACACACGGCCAAGCGTTCAACGCTGTGTTACAACAAGCGCGTGCCTAGATCCTCATCCTGGCAGCTGGCGAGTGAACGAGCATCTATGTACCCAGTCTCCACAGCGCGGCAGTGGACAGCACACGAACTAATTCACAGATAGTGCTTTGCATCTCTGTTAGAATGCACTGCAGTGCCACGTGCTCTAGTGATTAGAACAGGGGGTGGACACAGAATAGGGCGGCCAGGGCCACTAATTTGAAGGGCATCATGCACCGACAACATTACAAAGTAATCATTATGTGTAATATAAAGACAATGTTTGGTGGTTTATGATACTAGAGTGTCAAGCATTTATCGCGTATACAGTCGAACCTCTATCTATCGTACTCGCATGTATCGTTTTCCCGCATGTATCGTAATTTTTTAATGGTCCCGACGTAATTCCTATTATAACCAATGATAACAATGTCCGCATGTGTCGATTTTCCAATTATCGTTTTTTCCGTATCTATCGTACAAATAAGAGTTCCCCGCCATTGTAAATTACAGTGGAACCTTGTTGCATCGTTCCCGTTTCTTTTGTTTTCCCGCATCCATCGATCGTTTTTCACGGTCCCGACAAATTGCCTATATAAACAGTGTTAAATAAACCCACACGGATCGTTCACATATGCATAAATTTCCCGCATCGACCATTCAGACATTTTCACCAACAAAAAAAAAGTTAACTTACATTTTACGTTTTCATATCACGCTCGTATACACTTCTCTAAACAAACAGGCGTTTAACATAACCGCACAAGGCACACATTTACCGTTGTCAAAAATACGGACGAACATAATATGTTCGACTTGTTTTGACTATAAATTTCACCGTTATTGTTTCAAATACGTTAGGCAGTCCATCTTATTTTAAGAAACGTATTACATACTGCAGGTTGTGTGTGTAAACACAAACATTGCCGTATTTTCAGTAAACGAACAACAAACATGTTGCCACCAACATAAAAACGTAATTTTTTATAGAGGAAATATTTTATTTATGTTGATATCCAAATTATTTTCAATAGATTTCGAACACGTATATTGTACAAATTCATTTTGTTCTGTTATAAATATGCGCTTTTACTGTTACACTTCCGTAAAGTTTAGTGAATAAATTGCAGTAACGTCAAGAATTTTGGGAATTTTCTTCCACCATTTTGTGCACTTCCGAGTACAGCCGAAGGCAGCCGAGCGCAAGCGCACGAGTCGGAGAGGTTACGTTTCGCCTTGTAAATACGTATCTCATTCTTGTTACGTTTTTTGTTTAGATAGAAACAGTTTTTTTGAATTTTGTTAACAAGTGGAGTACACTATTTTTATTTTAAGGCCTGTGAAATGTATTTATAAATCA
>PNEQ01053650.1:0-10258 GCA_003012365.1 Medauroidea extradentata
TTAAGTTAGTTCCTGTGGCATTCCTGCAGATATATTTTTCGGCGTTGTGGTCATTCGGCGTTGAGGTCATTCGGCGTTGTGGTAAACAGCATTTTTCTTGCCTTCGGCGTTGTGGTCAATCTGGCTTTCGGCGTTATGGTATTCTGCATTATTGTACGTTCGGCGTTATGGTATTTCTGCGTTGTGGTGCGGCCCCGTGTGCATGTATTTGTGGGTGTATGTGTGCATGTATTCGTGGGTGCATGTGTGTGTGCATGTATGTGTGTGTGTGTGTGAGAGGGAGAGAGAGAGAGACAGGATGCTTCACCTAAGCAGGCAGATTGAGATGTGATGCAACCCGGCCGTACTACAGCCCTGGATCCCAACATCACCACTCGGCTGTAACAGAGCTTTTGGCTGGGTGTAGTGTTGTTCTGTATGCTGTAGTATGACCAGGTTGTATAGTTTCTCATTTCACAGTCGTAGTTCTCTTTCTTTCTCTCTCAGCCACTCTCTTCTCACTCTTTCCCCTTCTCTCTCCCCATCTCCCTTGCTTATTCACTCACTCCCCCTCTCCATCCCTCCTCCCAATCACTACCACTTCCCTCCCTCTCTCCCCCTACCACCCTCTCTCTCCCTCACTGCATATGTGGACGGATGATTTTACATTAACTGGTAGATGTGTGGTGTTTGACAGATCTGTACGCAGACTGGGTTGCAATAGCCCTACAGTCAGACCTGAATGTGGAGTCGTGGCTCAATGGGGTGGATCCTCTTCCATCAAGTTGCACCAAGCCTTACACGTATGTATTATGGAACCTCGGTCTAACGACAGTTCATGGTTCCCGAGAATTGTGTTTTTAGATCACTGGTGTCGTTACATCCTATCCACCAGTTTCGACCCCTAAAAAGAAGTTAATAAATTGTTGTCCGAAGTGTGGTCAGCAGAACCCCAATTTTACTATGCCTCACGGTACCCAGTATTGACCTGGTAAATTGAGTGTCACATAAAATTAAGTACTCGTAAAATGAGGTTAGGTCTCACAGTGCCCGAGAATGAACTCGTAAAATCACTGCCTTGTAAAATTGGGGTTCTACGGTATTTTGATTAAAGTTTGTTACTAAGTGTAACTGGTATGATTAGAAATAAAAAGTTTTTTTTTAAGGTACAAGGAAGACAGTTTCTGCATACAATGATTCCCTTTAAGAGTATATTTACCATTTCCTTGCTTTCAAAATTGAAGTTCAGATGCTTGCTATTGACAATGTCTGAATATATGCTTTGAAAAATGAAATGTACTTTATCTACTGAATAATTTCTACAGAAGAATTAAAATAAGAAACACTTAATAAGACAAATGATTTTCATTTCAAGCAAATTGTTAACATCTATTGTATATAAGTTTCTATTCAGACACACGTGTAAATTATTTAAATTCCCAAACCTACATTGTATCTGTAGCTCAGTTGACTAAAGCACAGGAAAAGGTACCATCACTAGATGCCCGGATTTTTCGCAAATGTGAAATAACCGCGATAAAATGCAAACATCTGCTATTTCTGCTGTGAAATTCTCTGGGCAAGCGCCTTGGCAGTGCGGCCAGATGCATCGGCCCATTACTCTGTCGCTCGGGCCTATATCCTGTGTATGGTAGACAAGTGAGAGAAGAGACTTGCCTGACAACACACAAATTGTATGTTGCCAGAACACTCGCACAAAGTAGAGAGGACAATACAAATACACAGTCTTTCTCACTCTCTCTCCCACTCTTCACCCTCCTTGTACATAAACATTTCGACTAGCTTGCAACTCATGACCGGAGAAAGACCAAGGCTACACTGCTGACGCCAGACACACTGTTCTCTTCTCAGGCTGTCCCAAAAAAGTTTTCTCTTAGATCAGATGACAGTGTGGCTGTGTGGAACAAGAACTGCGTGTTTAGCCTGAATAATGGTGGACAGGTACAGTTTTTTCACTAAGAACAATTGCAGCCTGCTGTGCATGTCATCAGTATCTCACACACGCACACACATGCAAAAATGGTACCTAGGGGATAAGATAGCGCTCTCACACACACACACGCACACACACATGAACTGTTGAGCTGTGTTTGCAGTCAAAAGCAGGAAGTTGCTTGCGTGCCTTCGTCATAGCTAGCACAAAACAAAAAGAGAGAAAATATTTCTTGGTTGGCAAATGTCACTGCAATTGAAATGCCACGAATAAAAGTGTATATTTCTGAGCAGGCTAAAAATTACACGGGCGATAAATTAGTGTAAGTGAAGAAAATGTGGGGATGAGCAACATGCCCAAAATCAATTTATAAATATATTTCCAAATGTTACCAATTTGGATATCCTGCGATACGTAATGCACATTACATTGTAATGAAATGTAATAGTTATTTTTAGACAAGAGGACATGAATCTGCATGTAAAAATTCAGGGTGAGATATGTGTTTAAAATGAAAGTTTTGTAAAATGAGAAAAAAATACGAAAATACTACAAAATGCTCAATTTCATTTTTAAAATGCTAGACAGTCAATTTAAATATACTATTTTTACAGGACTCTAACCATCACTAAAGTAGTTGGGCCGAATCCAACCTCAGATGAGAAAGTTTAATGTACTTCAAACAATATGCCCATGCATGAAATGTACATTCCATTAAAATAATAACTATTATTTATTTTCATGATTATAAGCTGTACATTTTGTGCCAAACTTCAGGCTTTAAAACATGGATGCAAGCTATATATGAGGGGAAAAAAATTTTAGTGATCCAAATGTGTTTGTGTAAACTGAAAATTTTACACTTACGATTTACGTTACAATTGCAAGCATCTAATTTATGGCATTTAAAACTGTGGATAACCACTGTAATTTAGTTCTATTACACAGTGTATATAAACACGACTTGGCAACCATGTTTGTACCGTCCTAAACGTAAACAAAAAATGTATGGTACATCACTGAAAATATGTTATAACAAGCGTAATTATTAAAATTATGTAAATTTTATTTTCCTTTAATATAAACACGTATTCTTTACACATTAAAAAACTAAGATATTTCAAAAATAAGAACACTAAAAATACTGACTTGTATAATGTACCTAATCTGCTTCAGTGGTAGCAAATGGTGAGACAATAGTCACAATTCACAAAAACCCAATTAAAATGTAATGATTGTAAGAACTCCCATAATCAGACCTAAGACTGGGTCAGCTGTGGCTGTGCCGTGGAGTGGCAACAGCATGGGCTGGTGGCAGGCGGCTTGATTCACAGCCATAGCTGTCATCTTGCAACACAGCAGATGGCACCAAACCACTTAACATAGCAGAAAATGGCCTTAGCCCAAGTTCAGTGAGAAAGTTTCTTTGCTTGCAGAATTCCTGTCAGTTTAATATTTGTGTAAGATAATATTTTCTACCACTAAAATTGTATTAAATATAGAGCATAAAATACCAGAAAAACTAAAAAAGACTTTATCACTCCAAAATCTTTGAAAATTTGGGGTGTTAATTATAATCATGTGTGGCTTATAATCATGGAAATGTACTAGTTTCTGTTACCTAAATTACAAAATTCTAAAAGTCAAAATTGGTTGTATACACTAGTGACCCCTAGCAGATGACAGAAATGGAGTCGTATTGATTATATGAAGAACGATCATGCTTGAATAATTAAAATTTGGATTTATTAGATTGGCTAACATGCAGATTACACTTTTAAATTAAGGGTTCTGAAAATTACCACTTACTCTATTACGGGTCTAATTCCGCAAACCTTCTTCTCAGTGGGTGTTTGCATCCAAAAAGGTATAATAATGCAGTGCCAAAATAGGCCAACAAAGGAAAAAATAGTAAACATGTTGAAAATTACGTACTTAAAGTCCCCAAACTATGGCATTTTTGGAACCTATTAAAAATTCCAGTAGTAGTAGAATTTTCTTATGTAGATAAATTGTGTTACAATGCTAGTTGTGAGAGATTGGTTTAGTTTGGTTTGTTCGTTAGATATTTCTGGGTGTAGAGGCTTGTATAAAAATATTAGATACATTATATTTTTAAAAAAATTAAAAAATGATTACATGCAGTTTTTTTATCTAAACCATTGAGGTTCATACTGGTGATACTGCCCACTTCCTAGATACTACCAATTTCAACCAACATATTCCTGATAACAAACTGAAGTACAGAAGAATATTGTGACAAAATTGTATGATACACAGTCAGATGAAAAATCGGTCACCACCTCGAACAAAGGGGTTTTCCACAATTTGCACGTACAGTATATTAATTATTTCCTCATAATTTACAGTAGTACTATTGCACTGGATGAAACTTCATCATGCTTGCAAGTTCGTGGACATAGCGATACTATTGGATTTACTGACAGAGCTGCATGGTCAATCACTGATATACTTCGTGATATTGGTATAAAAGCTACTATAGTAGTAACATGGGTGTGAGTCCTAAGTTTGGAGAGAGTGTAATGCCATTATACAATACTCAAAAAAAAGTATTTACATTATTTACACTTACTGGTCCTCGATGACGACTCATGCAGTCTTTTTGTAGGAAGTAGCTCACAATCCTTAACATCATCTTCACACCGTTCATCTAACAAAGTGTGTGGCTGTTCTCTATTGTTGTATTCCAGTTTGCAGCATAAATACACTTATCCCTTGCATACTGTCCACTCTTTAATAACAATACGTAATGAGCTTCGTCCAGAAAAGACTTGAGTCACTCGTATGCACATATTAAAGTCTATAAACACGTGTATTAAAAACATTCTCTCATTGGATGAATATATTATTCTTAAATGTGGTTATCATAATATCTGTGCTGGAGATTAATGCCTGAGGAGATGGAGGAGTCACGCATGAAAACTGTCAGTACATTAAAGTGGTCGTCGTCATTGATTAGGCTCTTCGTTAGAGCAGAGTGCTTAGATGATTAGAAATTACATTTGTATTGCTTGTGAAAACTGCTGCTCTATTTTTATGTTGTTGGAACCAAAAACTATTTAAACCTGCCCACCTCTGTTGCAAAATGTGATTACGCTTTGTATCATTATCTCACGTTGATTTTTTTTGTGCCTAGCTTTGTTGAGCAAGGTGATATTGCTAATCATCAAGCACATATATTTTAGAGTGGTGGGTGTTAAAATTTCACTATAGATTACACACTAATGAGCAAACTGAAGAGTAATAGCATGAAACTGAGAAATTACAGATTCAGTACTTGTTCAGGGGATCTACACAGTGGTTGCACAATTACAATTTTAGTTTCATCGCTTTATTATTTAGTTATTTTAATTGTATTTTTCTTATGTGCATAGCAATTCTGGAAGATAAATTTTCTATGCAACTTATGTCATATTGTGCTGTTCACAGAGTCCAGAATGTTGCGACCATAAACATGAAAGTGGCCAACATCAACTTTAGTACACATCATGACCATTCCAAATGGGCTGTATCCATACATAATGCTACTAATACTTGGGTGTGTGTTGGTGACATAAATAGAATGGTAAGTTAATAAGCATCAGCCTTGTTCTGTGGTTGTACTGAAAGTTTTTCCTCGTGGTGTGGGGGTTGGTGGGATAGCTCAGACTATTTTTTTAGAGTTCCTGAAAGTGTATTCGTAAAATCGCTACCTTCGTTAAATACAGGGTTTGTAGTATTATAGAACTACCTAGTAAACTTGCAAAAATAGAGCACACAAAATATGTTGTTATTTCTAAGGTATAAATTTTTAATGCAAATGTTACAATTTGAAGAATTATTTTGGACATACACAGTTACAGCAAAAGGTGTCTCACACAAAACCAGAAAATACATGTAGACGAGCAGAATAGTAAAACAACCAAAAGGATGCCTTTGGTTGTTTAGTTTTCTGCTTGTCTCTGTGTATTCTCTTGATTTCTGTGACACATTGTTTGCTGCATGTGCCATATATCCATAGTACTTACTTGATTTTAACTTGCCCCATTGCAAGAATAATTTAAAAACAATACAAAATTATACTTTGTACGTTGCAGTACATTAAACTTGTACTATATATAAAGTACAATAAATTGGGTGAAAAAAACATTATTTCTTTAAAAAGTATAGAAGTTTTGGTTAATGAAATTAATTATTTGATCAGGGAAAATTTTCAATTTAGGTAGTAAAATTCTGGGAATTATATTCCCAACAGTTTGTAGCCACCATGACATGTTCTGTTGTGAGCACCCACAATGTTTGGTAGGTGAGTCGAAGTGTGTTGGCCACTTGACCTTAGCACTGTTTTTGTTTCTTGAACAGTGCTGAGGAACTTTATCCGAGTGTTACTTTTCTCTACGGTACAATCCATCAATTAAATTATATTTTTACATACCCTAGAGCGGTCCACTCCAATGTTCTTTGCTACTCCACTCTGGAAATCTAGATCAGCTGTATAGCTCAACAGTATTTACATGCGTTGTCTCGGAGCTAGTGCTTTGCCTTGTGTCTCTTCGCTAGGTAGCAGAAATTCTGATGTAGTAAATTTATGTTAACATTCTTAACATCTTGCATTGACAGCTTCTTTTGCCTTATGCCTTACTCTCTTGCATGCATAAACATTGCTATCATGTAGACATCTGACATAAATCAGTGTGCGCTTCCCAACACTCCAAAATTTTGGAGTTTTAACCATAGGTAAGCAACTCTACGTTTATTTTATCACATCAAATGTGCAGTTATAACTACGTGTTCAGAAAACTCAAGATACATCTAAACTAAATCGACATTCATCTATGGGGTATTTGTAGCTACATTTTTAATCACGTTAAATGAAGTTACGTCTACAAAATACTAGTGTTGGCAGAAATTATGTTTTAATCACTTCACCCAATGATACAGGTAATGTTGTAGTCCATGTTGGTGTATTTCTGTATTTGAATGTTTACAGTTGAGTCAAGAAGAGCGTGGTGGAGGCACAGTGTGTGTGCAGAATCCTCATCTATGGGCAGCGTACAGTGGAGTCGTATCCAGTGTCATGCCGTGTGTTTGACTGCACAATGCTCACAACTCTTCTTGCTTTCTTGTCGAGGGGGAAGCTCCACACACTGCAGTGTGAAAGAATGCAAAGTGTTCACGACAGAAGTTAAGTACCGTACACAGTGTGTCATTTGCTAGCTTTCCTTAGTTGCCATAAATTGAGAAAACCTTACATGTGTGGGGTAACTTAGCACTTCAAGTTATAGTTTTACTGATGGGTAAATAAGTAACAAATATTATCTGGGTAGGTAAGCTTCAAATACCAAACCATATTACCACAGTTCAGTTTAGCTACAAAAAGTGGCAAAGAAACAAAAATGTTTGTTGTAAAATTGGTGTAAAGTTACCCATTGGTGCAAAGTGCAGTAAAAACCGGGATGCACGTAAAGGATCAGTGTTAAACACTCGCCGTAAGTTGCTGTTTACTGTCGTAAAATATTGTACAAGGTCAAAATAAGAAACTTTACTTGTTGACCATTATCGAAGAAAGAGGCGTATTATTTGAAAAAATAGCAGTGTTAGGCGGTAACATTTATTATTCCAAATTGAGGTTGTATGAACAATTTAGAGATGTAGTCACTAACTTTCTCTTAAATTACAAGAACCAGTTATTGCATGTAATCAAAGGAAAACCTATTTATACATATATTTATGCTAAACCAAATTAATATGACTCTTCAAAAATTTACAAAAAAAAAAAATACTTTTTGTACTAGAGACACGACTGTATTTTCATTAAAGATACAAATACCCTAACTGTAAAAAGTTTTGTGATTAACTTTTTGAGTTTGTTGTCAAATAGCAAATATGTTTTAAGTCTTAACTACCTACATGTTCTGAAATTATGTATGCCCAATTTAAAAAATAATAAAAAAAAAGTTCTATTGTTAATTTTTTTAAGGGCGCTTATGAGCTCATTTAACTGAAATGAGTCCAGTTGCAAAACTGTGTATGTACATGATAACAAAATGTTCAGGAAATGTCAAAAACATGTACGACAATATGGCACACTGTAAGAAACTGGTGGTTTGCTGGTTGCTTTATCTGATGGCCCAAAATATTTCATGTAAATTTCACAAATATTGTGCATATCTTTTTGGATTTATTGCAAATATATGATTGTACTTAGCAAGTTTTGCAACAGTAATGTCATGTTAAAAACTAGTTTTACATCTGTAATATGTTAAAACCGAGTATGTCTTGTGTTGTTATAGAAATTAGTGGAACATTAAACACCAAGAAAACAAAAATGTTAAGGGTCGAAATGTTAAACGTCTTTTGAAGGACAACCAATCTCCCTTCACCAAAATCTGTGTTTTTCCCGGTTATAGCCCTTGGTGGTTGATTGCCGGCAAACAATAATTCTCCACTTTTTGGGAGACTGCAAGTGAATGACCGAAGAGCCTCTTTTGGAGATTCGCCAGTGATTATCCAGCCGCCCAGAGAGTAAAATGGTGACTAGTCGGACGAGGTTATGCACCAGTTGGAAAAATGTTTAATTTTTATAATTAAGCTGGTGAGGATAGACATGTGAAATCAACGAAAATATACGTTAAAAACTTGGCAAAGGAGTTTTATGTGATGTCTTCCTTGTGTGAATTTCGAAGTCTGCAGCTCATCAATGTTCGTAAACAAGGTAGTGTACAAACAACAAATAGTCAAGAATGTCAATGTGCGCTATCGTCAAGAATGTCTGTGT
Organism: Medauroidea extradentata; assembly: GCA_003012365.1. Taxonomy (NCBI): domain Eukaryota; kingdom Metazoa; phylum Arthropoda; class Insecta; order Phasmatodea; family Phasmatidae; genus Medauroidea; species Medauroidea extradentata. Next base: position 8,712 of record PNEQ01053650.1, read on the forward strand.
GCGCTAGGCTAGGCTAGGCTAGGCTAATTATTCAATTTTACTGTATTTCATCTTTCAGGATAGTAACTGTACTTATAGCTTTGTCAAGAAACACTTAAAATACACAAGACATTAGTTTTTTGTACCACAAGCCTCAAGTACATATGTAAACGAACCCTTACGAAATGTGGAAACCTTTGTCTAATTATTATATCGTATAAGTTAATCAAATTCTGTTTTTACAGAAATATTTCAACATTTCATTTTACTTGTGCCTGTAGTTTGCTTTCCCATATCTGCTAGCTAACAAGCATCCAGGGATTTCAAACATGTACTGGTAATAGAATATTGCTGCTTTACTTGTCTATTGTACATTTTTAATTCCAACAAACTGTTCAGGTTTGGCCCCGCTTAGGAAAGAAGACCCTTCTTCCTCTCGGATGTGGAAGTTACATAAGTAAAGTTGAGGTAAGACTGTATTTCACAGCAGTCAACTGAGTATTTTATTTGTCTGACTCTACCTCTTCACTGCTTTAAGGGGTAACTTCAGTGACACCAATACCCTACTTACATTATATTGAAGTACACAGAATAGCTTATAACAATGCTGACCTCGGTGATATCAGGTTTGAGGAGACCTTCAATACTCCTGCAATGGTAGGTAACAGCATCAAGAAACTGAGTTAAAATATTCTTTAAGCCAAGTTGGATGACTTACAGGCCTACACACTGAGCAAGCAAGATTCTCACTGTCAACGCTTCACTGGATGGCTGGTATTTATTTGAGAACTTTTTTTTTTTTAAGGTTGCACCTTACTGGCCAGCCCGAATTAATTTCTTTTCAGTGAATCCTGTCAGCATCAGAGTCAAATCACCAGACTCAGCTGGAGGTGCACCCAGCAGGTACTCTTACGGATTGAACTCTCATGCAGTTACATGACAAGCCTTGTACTTGGTGAGCATCTTGCTCACTGTAACAGAGTCTTTTGGGTAATGTTAAAAAATAAAATAAAAAAATCTTCCCAATATAGATGTTATTTTAACCTGTAATCTTATGTATATTGCTGTTTACTTTTTGTCCATGTGATTTAAAACGAAAATACAGGTGAGAAAGACGATTATTGTTAGGTTTACGAGAAAGAAAGGAGTATGGGAATATACAGATGGGAAAAGAAGGTGATGGAGGATGTTTCAGAATACAAGTATCTATGGACACTATTGCAGGCTGACATGGGTAGTGAAAACAGGTAGGGAGAGTGATGTCTAAAGAAAGAAGGGTTCTAAGAATGCTGGGCACGACTAATGTTCGAGTATGCAGCTGCCGAGTGGGACCTGTACGAGGATTTGGCAGGCTAGTGAGGATGAAGGGTGTGAGATGTGGACTCCTCCCACAGTTATTGTTTATTGTTTTGTTTTTGTCTTTGTCATCATCACTACTTTATTTATTACTTCTTTGAAAATTAACTTCACTTACTTACAGAAAGATAAATATTTACATTTTTAAATGGGTGTGTTAGTACCAGAAATGTCATCAGTTTTGTTTATTTATTCTGTCAAAATATTTGTAT
>PNEQ01053651.1:0-10259 GCA_003012365.1 Medauroidea extradentata
TATTTTCGTCATATATTCAGGGTTGCAGCTGAACTTGATAACCTAAAATGTCACTAGACTCTGGGTAAGAGAAGTGTGCGATCATACTCCCTTGTCAATGTCACGAGGGCTGGTCTGCAGGGTTGCAGCTGAACTTGATAATGTAAAATGTCACTAGACTCTAGGTAATGAGACATGTGTGAGTATACTATCCTACCCTATCAGGAACGTCGCGATGGCTGGTCTGCATGGTTGCAGCTGAACTTGACAACAAAAAATCTTATAGGAAGTTGTAAGTGCGCGGGCATAATCATTGCGCTCTGCTGATGTGGTGAAGAACTGCAAAACCTGGACAGTGAATAGAGAAAGGAAAAGCAGAAAAACTCACTCCCGATTTTGGGGGGGGGGGGGCTTCAGCCCGGTTGCCCCCCCCCCCCTTAAATCCGCCCCTGACAAATGTTAACCTAGTTTGCTGGATTGCCCTTATCGTGACCAAAAGTCTTAATCAATAAATACCTTGTCTCTATGTTACTATAATTTAAACAACTGCAACTTAATTTGTAAACTTGGATGTTATTTGCAAAACTATGTAAAAAATTACGAACAAATCCTGCTTTTAAAAGTTGTTAACAAGCAAGTTGAGATGAGGACTTGGAAACTGTAATGTTGAGCGTTTTACGTATAAATTTTTTACTGATTGTGTAGCTAGTGCGATACTTTTACATTTTTATTGTGTAGAAATATTACTATATATGTTGATGCAAATAAAATACTGTAGACATGTATTTCGTTTAAATTTTATTTTAGAAAAATATAATTTCAAATGCAAAAAATAATATATATGTATATATAGTGTATTAGAAGTGTATAACATGATCAGCTGGCATATACCTGCAAAGCATAAAATATATGTTATATGCCTGCAAAGTGAATTAGCTGGAAGTTAAGGTGGAGTGGGGAGGAGGAGTGTTGTAATGATGAGTGAAGGGGGGGAGGGTTGAGATGACTAGGTAAAGAACATTGATTTATACTGCTGGTGCTATTGTGTGTGGTTTTTGTAATCTTGACATGGATTTACTGGGTCAATTTGATATTCCCGAGCTGCTTCCTAACCATAGCCACGACTCCTTGCAATTAGTCCTCAGCTATCCAGATCATTTTGCCTTTTACTTGTAGCTACTTACTTATTTTTCCTTCCTAAAGTAACACAACATTCTCTGTTATTACTACATTATTGATAATGATTAAACGCATGATTACATTAACCCTGAAACATTAATTACAAATTACTACTTTCCTTTCTTACAAGATGGCCTCCGATTGGCTGCCCCCTGCCCTTCCCTTTTCTTAGCCGGGTGTATGCTGGCATCTCCCCTCCATCCCTTCCATAGCGAAGCCAGAAAAATGGTCTTTCTTTTTAAAAGCGTGCCTAATCCAGCTGCTTATGTTGGCGGCACTGCTTGGTAATACTTAAGACAGAGTGGCTGCATTGTCTAGAGTCCCTGTGGTTTGAAATGTTTCTTGTTCTGACGTTGGGAAGGAAGGGTGTGCAGACCACCAGTAACACATATTTTTGGAACCTCATTCCCAGGCCTCCAGGACGTCATTTAGCTTTCACAAGAACTATTTACAATATGAATTATTATGTGACCATAATACAGACACAAATGATGTTGTCCTGGGTTGTGTGCTGTGTAGCAGTTGGCAACCCTGCGCCCCAAGAAAATAACTAAATTAGTGTGGATAAATCTTCAATATTTATCACTAGTATTCTAAAGGTCACATTTACATAATTATTTTTGTACTATGTTTTATTGTATTGTATTGCAAATATGATTAGTTTAAATATGGAAAGAGGTTCCATATGTTATAATAAGCCCACAAATTCAGCCCACATAAACGAGTTGCTAGCAGTGCCCACGAGGAGCGCTGTGTGCGCGATAGACAGTGCGTGCGTGACGTGAACACAAGGACATGGCGAGCAACGATCAACAAAGTAAGGCGTCAGGGACTGTGCCGTGGTCGACGGACGTCGAGAGTCTGAGTTGGCACGGTGTATGTGTATGGTTGAAGCATGTGGCTTCAAGGATTGCTATGTTGAGTAGTTACGTGCCATAAAGTAATCCTGGGTAAAGCCTACAAGCATCAGGAATTGCGGTAAATACTGCGGACGTCAATTTATATAGTAACATAACTTGTGCGGCACCATTCGTGAATAGCATGGGACAACTACACATCGCGGCAACTCTGATATGAAAATACATGACCTGGACGATCTACAGTTAACAAGGTATGCATTTGTAACTGTCTATAAACCAAGTAATCAGGCTGAACTTTCCGTGTTTCAAGAATGTAACATTTGTGGATCCCCTACATATTAACGGCAAACTGAAGGAAATAGAACTTGTACGTTTAACTATTTGTGGGCATAGACTGTGTCGTATCAAATACGACACGACTTAAATAATATATGTATTAAATTAATTTTATTCATATTTCCTAAATTTAGGCTAATTATTTTTGTTTGCGTTGTTATTAACTTGTTTAATATTATATTAACGATAATAAGTGTTATTGAGTAATTTTACTTTATTAGTTCGAGCCGACCCTAGTCGTGCTACAGTGTTTTTCCTTAGCAGGATTCTTTACATTCCTCTGTCAGTTCTGTCGTACCTCCGTCTTCATGCCACGTGCTGCTGTCGTTGCAGTGCGTAATTTCTGTATTTCACAGTGTGAATCCGATGTTGGTACTGTTGTTGATAATTTTCGATGCTCTTTCGTTCAACATTTCTGCAGCTTCTTCCGTTGCTTTTCTTAACACTTTGCCGTCAACCACCGTATCGTCTAGATTAGTGTGTTTGGTGTTCCTGCCTTTCTGGCAGATCTTGGCATTTAAGTTGCCATTATTTACCTTTTCTTCATAATGTAGTTGAAAACTGTAGTGCTACATTTTTTTATTTATTTATTTTTTATTCTTGAATTGTAGTTGTTTCGTCTGTAATTTCAAGAGATTATCTTCGCCCTCGTCTGGTGAGTAATTTTCCTACGAGAGGTTTCATGCTGTATTTAAATTATATATTCTTTAATAATTTGGTAATTTCTGTGTAGTGAGGGTTCATGTCCTGGCCTATTCTCGACCCTGCGTATTCACGTGCTGGAATATTCACGAGCTGTCTTGTAGTCTCAACTTCAGATGACCAGTCATTCTGACCTATTTTGGGGCCTTTTCTTTGCCTTTTTGTCTTCTTCGTTTCGCCGCTGTAACTGGGGAATATGAAGTCATCCCAGCGTGCTGTACTCTTCTACTGCGGGACTTTGATCAGATAAGAAGCAACTAAATTTGTATATTTTAATCTTATTAATTAACAGCTGTCACACTTACCTTTTTTTATTGTAATGTTTTGTACGTTTTTAATAATTAATCTGAATGTAACAACAATTTGAAATTTTATAAGACCTAACGGATGCATCCAATTTGTTTGTAATTGGTTTTTTATTTATTACGTCATTGATTCAGACGTGCGTTATTTATTTAGCCTATAGAATGGGCATTCATTGTTTCGATGATTTTATTGGGAATTTAAGTAAAGTAATAATTGTATAACCAATTCACTATTCTCATTTTACTGTGCCTGCAAGATTGGGGCTTTTCATGTTTTCAGTACAATTGCAGTACTGATGGACTTATTCACCGATGTTAATAATTTTTTGTGAATTTTATTTAAAAAGAAAAATATTTAATATTGTAGTAAAAATTAAATAATCATTTTGAGCAACCACAAATTTCAGGGTTCTCATTTAATATGTTTTCCTCTGGTGTACCATTGTTTATCATGGCGAGAGAGCCTATTTATTTATATAATTATTTAAATAATTATTTTCTTTGCCCGTTGCGTATGATAGCCACGCATTTATTTAATCGTGCATTGCTTCCACTTTATGTTTGCTTGTTTACTACAACTTCCTCTGGTTTTTGTGTGTTTGTTAATGTGCCACCTTCTGTTCTTTTCCATGTTTTATTTGATGGGCGTTTTTTGTGTTTTATTTGCCAGGGACTGTTGTTTTTGATTTACGATTAATGGCTATTAAAAAATAATTCATTAACCTACCATTTGCACACGGCGCAAGACTGGCTTTAAATATTCTACTTGCCTCTTTAATAATAGCACTATCATATTGAAGGATTGTTGTAACATCAATTCTAAATGGTCTATTACAATAAAACATTTAAATTTAATGATTTCCTTCTACTTTATAAAGCTGAGAACCAGTAATCTAGCAAATGGTCCTTCCGGCGACTTGCCCTTTATTGTTAAAGTTTGTGTTGAATTCTGTTACAAACTAATGGTTAGGCAAGTGTGGTACACATCCCACGTAAGAGGGCATGTCGCCACAATACATATATTCATAACTTATTCATATCGGCTACTCAAAATGCCGATTACACATCTGCTGATAATTTTCGCGGCCATGTGACGGTCTGATAAGTCGCCCACCAGCACGGCAATCCTGGTTATATTCCTGGCACGTTTGTTCATGATTAATTGCAGCACACAGAAACGTGTTAGCTGAGGTTCTTTCGACACTCCTGTCTCTCCCTCACTTCTCTTTTCCTCGCTTCTTTATACTAGGTCTTGATTTCATTCATTCCTGCGCTCGGCAGATGCCTACAGGCACATGTCTGCCAGATCTGGCGCGTGATGGCTTACATAAGAACTAAGTGAATATTCATTTATATTCCAGCAGCTTCATGGATTCTCTTGGAGTAGCTTAAACTAACTGATTTAGTGGAGAACAACCGGAATATCTGTGAATATCTACCGATTAACTTTACTAATGTGGACGCAGCACTTAGTAAAAATTGAATATTCACTGATTGGTCAGTGGTTTTACACTGACTAAATTAATTTAATCTGCGTCATCCAGAATGTGTGAGAGCCAGTAGAATATGAGTGAGTATGCAATAGTTATTATTTAGAGTGTATTATTTATATCTTGTGATGACAAATGGAACGTGGTTGGTGCAATGCCCATGGCACTCGCCTCCTAATAAGGGTGATATGTATTCTATTCCAGGAGGGTTTGCAGCAGATTTCCACACATGGAGGTTGTGCTCGACGACGCCGCTGCTCAGTGGTTATTCTCGGGAATCTCTGCCCCCCCCCCCCTTCGCTGCTCCTCACTCACCTAGCTGCTACGACATCTCTTCACTCACACTCACTGCTGATGACAACGTACGTATGTTGTAGGAACGTGTAAGCCTAAGTTGATAGTAATACTGCACTTACCCAGTCTTGGCGAACTGCGTCCACAACTTGACCAATGCGGCGCGTACCTGCGAGTCCGGAGATCCAGGCGGGAAGCCACGCCTCCGAGCAGCTTGAAACAAGTACTGCACGTCACTTCCGTGTGCAGCGCCTGAGAACACCACACACGTGTGTTTAATACAAGTCGCCAAGTTGGCCTGGCTACGTTTAAATATACTGCAGCTCAACAAGACAATCGAATTTATTTTCAATTAGTGTGGTAACGGAATATTTTCACTACTATAGGCCATTCGGAATAAAGTGAGCACTAAAGATTTAACCTTTGAAAAAAATCACTAGCCGTTACTGCATGTACATCACCACTAACAAGAGTTACTTTACTGCTTGTATGGTTGGTAGCGATTTATTGTACATAGTTCCGTGTATTTTCCTATTTGAATACAACATTAGTGAAAGAACATATGACGAACTCGACCTGTCTGTATTTAATACACTTCAAAATATTTATTTATGATCTTATTGACATTCATACATACATTATAATTAGACTCGATTGGCGCGAGAATTATGTGACGCTATCGTCGACCTCGACTCGCCGTGGCCGTTATCGCTTGCTCCATGCTTCAGACAGTTCAAAACTCCACCAACAGGTGGCATCAGAGTTAGGTTCTCGCCGCCAAGTTGCATATTTGGTTGCATCATTTGCGTGCGTTTGTCCGTTTTGAGTATATACACATTCAAAAGTATTGGAAATTACTTTGAGTATCATTGCCGAATTGATGTGAAACCATCGGTAACCTGTATATTATGTTTTGCATTTGCCAGCCTAAAAACAACATACTTTTTATTTCACATGTTAAGAAAATACGTTAATTATTGTTTCTGAAGTGCGTCGTCGTCGTTCGTGGCAGTAGAACTGAACGAAACTTGAATTATTGAATAGCGTGTGTTATGTCTGTTGTAGTGGCGGTTTTGCGTTACAAATTCAAATAAAATATGCCCTCATTTACGAGATGCGTAACGGCAATAGCGCGTGTTGTTTAGATTAGTCGATGGACAGAAACCAGACATTAACTCGCAGGTATTTATAACTAAGATTATTTTTTTTTATATCTTACATTCAGCTTCCGTGCATTTAATGAGTAGATATTGTAGATAAAATTTATCGGAGCAGTTTAATGTAGTTGTAAACATTGCACGACCCTATGTAAATAAAATCACGTGGCATTATTTGTGTTTACATCGGCGGAAAGATATAAACTGGCAGGAAATAGAAATTAATCAGGGCTTTTTTGAGTGTTCACTTTATTCCGAATCACCTATAGTTATGTTTCTGTCGGTAAGGAGTATATGATAAAATTAGATTTGTTAATAGAAAATATTGGTAAATATAAAATTAAATTCATTCTGTTTTTATGGAAAATTATAACTACGTCAGATTTTTTATTTGAGTCGGGATGATTAACATCTTAAAAATACGAAAACTAATCCACTGTTCCTTAATTTTGAATATTGTAAATGTGAACTGATTAGGGGCTGCAGTGGACGAGTGGTCAGACTGCTCGCCTCCCAGCAAGACGATTCGGATTTTCGCATGTGGGAATCATACCGGACGATGACGTTGGTTGTCACGTTTACTTGGGGATCTTCTGTTTCCCCGTCCTCATTCATACGGCTCATTAATAGATGGCCTCGTCTCACGTCATTCTCCAGGGCTTCAAGATGCCTAGGTGTGCCCAGCGGTAAAGTCTGCAGTTCAGAGTGTGATACCCTGGTCTCTGGGTTATATTGTATTTTCAAACAACTTCCAGCTATCAAAGGAAACTTTCCCTTGCCACTCCAATTACATTTAGGTTAATTACACGTGATATAACTAACATTAGACTCGCTAGGGAAAATGTTCAGTTGGAGTAGCTCGATCACTAACCCCAAGTAAAGTTTTCAAGCTTCCAGTGAGTCGCGAGATCAGAATCTTCAAAAATGCATCGTCGCCCGAGAGAAGGGTAAGATTCGGTTAGCAGAAGAGGCGCGCCAATTGGTGCGAAATAAAATGTAAACTGTCATTATAACCAAAACCACACCGAGGTGAAACTATGAGTACGGTGTTCAAAATATGGGGGAAGAATCACGAAGCATATGTTATATGAAATATAAATAAAATAACTTGTAACATAAGTGTCAATGGTTGCATTTTTTAAATTGGTGACCAATTTATGACTACGGTAGACTCATTTAAAATTCCCACCATCTTTAAGCCCCAAATTGCTTGTAGACGTTTATTCGAAGCATGGTTACAGAGAAAACAAACAAACCCTATCAGGTTACTAACGTTTCTTGTCCTTCGTCTTCTGTTTGTTGGTAGCACTGTCGCCCTCACACAAGAGGTTTTCTCTCGTGTGCTTACTTCTTTACAGCTGTATATGGCCGTCCGTTCTTGATATCTGTCATTTACTTATTCCTTGTTCCTCTTCCTCTGTTATTATGTCTCCGTCCTACCCTTCAAGAAATTTTCTGAACGTCTTAACACGTGTCCTATTGAGCTATTTCTTCAGATTTATATTGTTGTTCCCAGCTTGTATTCTCCTATTATCTTACTAGAACTCTTCCATTACTTGTTTTCATGGCTAATGTACTCTTAAGGGTACGATCTGTAACAATTTTTGTCGTCATATGTATAGTTTTATATTTGAACCAGATATTTTTTCTCATGTTAGACATAACTTGTGACTACCGGTACATATTTCTCTTATGAAATTTTTTTATTACTGTCAAAGTTTTTACGTAATGACTTGTAAACGTCGAAATTTGCATTTTACGGTTTCATGTACGCCACTAAAACCAACTGGCATAACCAAACTGAAAACATTTACAGCAATAATTGTGCTGTAGGCTACCAGATCTCATATATTAAACTAAAAAGTAAAATATTTTTGTATTTAAAATAATAGCTAGATTTTTAATTTAAGTTAAAATAATTCAAGAAATTATAAATAAATAAACTATATATATATATATATATATATATATATATATATATATATATATATATATATATATATATATTGGTAATTTCAGTAACGGATTAAAGTATAGGCGCGCGCGGAGGTCGCAGGAGGCCTCGTCTGACAAGGGGGCCTCACATAAATCACCAGAGAAAACCTAGAACTATATTGTTGTGTGTGACAACACACAATCGCAAAAAAATATAATAATTCTTGTTTTGGCTTGAATAGCGAAAAAAAAAAAAAAAAAAAAAAACTTTTCAATTATATCTTACCGAGTAGAGAAACAGTTCGGCGGTCTGTGCTATGAGATGATAAGCTAACGTTTGTTTTCTATGTTGTTACTTCAAAAAAATTGCCGTTTTGTAAAATGCATGTATGTTAACGGTATGCGATTTCTGTCTCTGGACTAATCATGAGAAATTTAGGTATAGCTGGATTTACACGACGCTAACTAAAATGCTACAATGTTTTTTGACTTCATTCAATCCCTGTACAACTACTTTTCAGCATCAACTAGCAGATGAGACATTTTCTAATCCGCAATGACTGGTTCGAGTAAAAAGCTAACACCACTCTCCAACACTAGATGGTAAGCTAGGGAAGATACAGTAGGCCTCTTAGCATTGAGCGAAAGATATCAAGTAATTGAGTCAGTATTGGATGCAATAGAAATGACACTGAGGATACTGCTGATACAAAATTAAAAGCTGCGGATTTGAAGAAATACGTGGAAATATTTGAAACAGCGTTCCTCGCTCACTTTTGGAATGATATCTTGGGAAGAATCAACAAAGTCCTGCAAATACCTACTCTTACTCTGTCAGTAGCTGTATAAGTTCTCGAGGCTTTAAAATCATATCCGGACAGAATAGAGGCAGTTTTGGAAGCTACGAATGTTACGCTTTAGCATCGACTAAAAACACTAATAGCAAGAATTCAGAAGACAGGACTAACAGACGCACCATTCGACTTGCTCTTTTCGAGGACACCAGAAACCCGGATACAATTTTCAAAGGAACAGATAAAATAATGAGGTTTGAGACATGCATACTAACAGAGAATGTTTTGTGAAGATTTCGCTTCTGTATACAAACAAGACGTAAGCAAGTCGAAACTTGCTGAAGAATTTCTACATTTCAACATTTATCTTGCAGAAAATAAAGACAATTTGCAGCTTGTACACATTTACAACGGTTTCGATAGTGCAAATTCTGGTGGAGCAGAAAGGGAAAAAAATATCGAAATGTGCGAAGAAGATTTGGAAGAAGATAAGGATGTTGGGTGTCGATCTACTTACTCTCTCAAAGAAGTTGAATTGGCAATCCATCTATCGTCATCTGCATGAAAATGGATTGTTGTCAGCATTTACGAGAGTGCACTGAAAGAAAAGTATCGTTGTAGGTACCGTACATCTGTTAAAATAGGGACAGCATTCCAGTTTGATTGCCATTACTATGTACATTGTTCCTATAACACTCTGTTCTATAGAAGTGACAATATGGTAAGTAAAGAAAGATACTCTGTACTCCTTCTACACAACATTGTGCTACTTCTACACAACATAGTGTTACTGCAACACAACATAGTGTTACTTCTACACAACATAGTGGTACTTCTACACAACATTGTGCTACTTCTACACAACATAGTGCTACTTCTACACAACATAGTGGTACTGCAACACAACATAGTGCTACTTCTACACAACATAGTGGTACTTCTACACAACATAGTGTTACTGCTACACAACATAGTGGTACTGCTACACAACATAGTGTTACTGCTACACAACATAGTGTTACTGCTACACAACATAGTGTTACTGCTACACAACATAGTGTTACTGCTACACAACATAGTGTTACTGCTACACAACATAGTGTTACTGCTACACAACATAGTGCTACTGCTACACAACATAGTGTTACTGCTACACAACATAGTGTTACTGCTACACAACATAGTGTTACTGCTACACAACATAGTGTTACTGCTACACAACATAGTG
>PNEQ01053652.1:0-50827 GCA_003012365.1 Medauroidea extradentata
CACCAGTCTCTCTCCACAGGCGTAGCACCTTCCTCTAGCACTTCCAATAGCGAACTCTCCTCAAATGTGCCGATTCTGTGCTTTTATACTAGCCCAGACAGTCGGTTATTCCCCGCATTACAGGGGTCTAAAAATAGATATTTCATCATGTTTCGGATGTGCTTGAAGTCACGTCGGCCACCCTCGAAGGGTTAAGACGAAGTTGGGACAGGTATCTATGACGTAGGTTCGGCGGTTTTCCCACTATGAGCCACCCGGGCTTTGAGTCATCGGCCAGCCCTCAAGGTGTTACGAAACAGCCGCCGACCACTGGCCTCCAGGAACATGGCACGCAACAGTATCAACAAAGCCGCTTGGCTATTTGTTTGCTTGCTTAAGATTTTCTTTTTTGTGCGAACTGGGCGAAATAAAAGCATGTTTCAGACACAAAAAAAAATGTGTAGAGAATTTTTGTTGCCTGTTTATCAAAGTTTTGACTGATAAAATTATTAAATGATGCGGGATTGTGTTTTTGGATGCAGTTGTCATGTTTGGGAATCATATGTTCTATTTGTCTGCCTTTTTTCCCTGATGTTATAAATAGCATACATAAATAATTACTGAATCAACTACATAAATATATGTTGACAATCACTGCAAAAGTTATAATTAAACATGTGGAACAGCAAAATGAGGGACGTCTGCAAAAATTAAGAAATTTCAACCAATACCTTTATTCAAACTATGGTAAATTTATAGCAGTTTAAAATTTTAACAATTGATAATGCTATTACTACTAAATGTTTAAAATGCATACAATGAAAACACAACAAATTTTTTTGTAATGATTCTAGATTAATGCGCATTAAAATATTATTGTATATTAATATTTCTTTAAAAAGTCCTTACAAATATCTAAAGGCAATTCAAATAAATTTATTAAAAATATCCATCATGCCAGTTTCAAACTGGATTGTATAATGTGTTACAACTAAAGTGTTGCATTGGATATTTTTTGTTAGTGACAGTCTGCATAGAACGCACACGTAGCGAAGCCGAAGAATTATTATATTTTTTTATAATTTACATGTCAATTAGTTTTAATGTTTACATTTTGTTCAATTTCAAACATATATCTATCTTCCAAGTTGAAGTTACCGAGCACGAAGCAACTACAATTGTCACATGGAAAATATTACTTTGAATGCTTGTTATCCTTAACTAACACAGCAACAAGGCAAATTCAGACTTTTAAACATTTGAAAATTCAAAGCATTTCAAGTTACTACTGGTTTTCAACGCGATAAAACTCTAAAATACATCTGAACTTTCACATTGCCGTAAGCTGCAAAAACATTTGTTGATGCCGTCTTTACTAGTTCATAAATTCGCCACCAGATGTCAGCCAATTTGCGCAATAGCGTGAATTCATTAACTTTTAAGGTGACTTAACTTGAGATTTATGGCCAGTCACCTTAACATTTGCCGTAAATTTTCTCGGAGCGCTTCACTAACCATTTTGCTCACCTTACTTAGTGTGAAGGTGATCGACCATGTATCATAACAGATGAGTACTAGGGTGGTGTTAACTTATCGGCTTGCCATAACTAGGTTTACAAATGTGTGGAAATCATAGCAGACAAGTCAGGTTAGAACATTTCGTAGTCGGAAACGACGATAGTGAAATGGATTTCAATTGGATTTGCGAAAAATTCACCGTAATTTAATTCTTTATTTGTTTAAATGGAAGAAACGTACAGTTGATGTGTATATTCTTCCTAATAAAATATTCGTATCTGCTGAGTGCCGAGACGACGTATTTTTGACGTACATTTCGGTGTTGCTTATTCAAGGTATTGTTTGTAAACAGCTCAAGTTTGTCAATGAACGAATTTCCGTATTTCAAGCGAAGGATTGGTTGTTCAAATTGCGTGTGGAATTATGTATTCTATGTCAGACAGGCTTGCTTGAATACTCGTGTATGTTAGTTTTTTTTTAAATCGCTGCTGCATAAAATAAATGTGTTTGGTTGTGCTTTAAGTTACGGTTTGCTTCCCAAATTAACCATAAAAATTTAAAAATCAGTGCTGGAATCAAGCTAGGTTATAGTCTGGAAAATTGCACATCTGTTCAGTAGCTTAGGCCTTGTTAAGCCACTCGGTGAAAACACTTTGCAGTTGATTTCATGTTGCTAAAATTCAACATTTTTGTTTAAGGAATTAAAATATTCCTATTCAATTAATTACCCACAGAAATAACTTGAGCCAATCCCCCACATTTCAATATACAGATGTCACAATGTCACCCCTGCTTACAGTAAGCTTTGTTTAAAAGTTCATACCAAATAAAATTAACACCCTATGTTAAACAGTATTAACATCACTGTAAACTATTTGTAATAATAATAATTATTTATTAATTTTTTATTTATTAGGTTTAAAATGCCATCCAACAGTCTTGCGACCAATAACAGGATGACACTCAACAAATGACAGATACAAACGTAGAAAACAAATACAGAAACACTAGATATACAATTAATAAAGGACATACAAATAACTACAGACATACAAAACAAGGACTAGACACGTACAACACACACAACATGCAGCAAGACATTTAAAAGACGACAGATAGAACTGAGACACACTTAATCAAACTTTTTTAAAGTCCCAGGATACAATTGTCCTATCCCTAAAAGGATTAAATTCACAAATATCATTAAAATAGAATAAATATATGTTATTTATGTTTTTATTTTTAGATAGTGCGAAAAAAAGATTAAAGTTTCTACTAATACGGTTTGGCATCTTCAAACCTGTATTCTTTATAATAGTTTGACAATCAAATTAATAGAGAAAGGAGTTAATAAGATATATAGCATCATTAACTATTCTACGAGCATGTAAAGTGGTAGTCTTAAAATCAGTAAGGATATCCACGTAACTGAAAGGTATTAGCAGTTGAGAGAATCTCATGTAAATAGTTTTAAATAATTTGTATTGTGCTGACTCAATACGATTCGAGTCCGTGATGGTAATGCTATTCCAAATAACAGAGCAGTATTCTAGCTTAGACCTAATCAAAGCATAATGAAGGCTAATTAAGGAATCTGGAGAAGAAGCATTATAGATGAGGAATTTTACTAACCCTAAAATACGATGAGCATTGGAGATTAGATTATCAACATGTGAATGAAAATAAAGTTTATTATCTAATAATATTCCAAGATCATGTACATTATCATTACGTTTAATTTTGCAATTTTTAATAATAATAATTTATTTACTTTATTTATTTAAGTGCCAACCAACAGATAAACCTTTAACAGATGACACTGAAACATATACAAAAAAAACATATTAAAGACACAAAACATTATTACATACACACACACATAAGAAGTACAATCATATACATATGCACACCCACATACAACTTTACGTATATACATAGTTAATTGAACACCACTATTCTATTGTTCAATAATATATTGTTTAAAGGGTCTAAGATAGTATAACTCAGCACTTATATTTTAATAGTTAATCAGAGAGTTTATAAAAAAATAAAGAGAGTTTGAGCTAAAATAATATTGAATGGTAATTTTCTTTTTTCTAAATGGATCAGATTGCCCTAGTACCTCATTACAATTACTAATACACCTTCTGGTTAATTCGCAAATTTTGTGATTTGTAACAAAAAGAGAAGGGGATCTCTGAGAGTATACGGAAGCTATAATTTCAACTTTATTTAGAATTTCGGAGCTGTGATACTTGGCCAAAAAGCAGTTTGAAACGAAAACAGCATCAATAACTTTTCTCCTTTTTTTTAGAGTTTGAGTGTTGAGTATCCTTGAAGTTGGTTCATATTCGAAATCATCCGATTCTTTCATAAGATATTTATTAAGATGTACCTAAAAAGTTTTTTTGTATCATTTCGATTCTGTTAGAGTCTGTATTAGTTATAGAATTCCAAATTACAGAACCAAATTCTAGTTTAGCTTGAACTAATGCATAGTAAAGACATAATATAGAATCAAAGCCAGTTGAATTGCGTGTTAAATATTTTATGAAACCTAATGTTTTATTTGTTTCTGCCAAAATATTGTCAATATGATGATGAAAATATAATTTTGAATCTAATAGCACACGAAGATCACGTAAACAATGTGTTTTTTTTAATAATTTTACTTTTTATAATGTACTTGAATTCAATATTGTAAGTTTTACGAGTAAAATGTAACTATTTGCGATTTATCCTCATTTAATTTCATACCATTCAATAAACACCAGTTGGTAATAGCGTTTACGTCATTCTGTAGAAGTATGCAGTCATTTATTGTACATATAGTGCGGTAAATCTTTAAATCATCAGCCTTAGAATTTTGAAGAATAACAATTATATCATTAATAAATACATTAAATAACGAAGTTGATAATATTCCACCCTGTGGTACTCCAGATGGAGCAGTAAATACTTGAGATAAGGTGTCCTCAATTCGTACAGTGAAAGTTCTATCAGTTAACTAACTATGAATCCAATTAACATAATCAGTACTCAAGCCAAAATTATATAATTTATGAACAATTAATGAGTGTTGACATGAATCAAAGGCTTTACTTAGATCAAAATACACCGCATCAACGTGCTTACGAGATACATTACTATATGCATAGTTTACAAAATAAAATAAATTAGTTGTGGTGGTTTTGCCTGGCATGAAGCCATGTTGACTATCAGATATTATATTTGATACATGATGAAATAGAATGTGTTTATGAATTATTTTTTCAAATATTTTAGAAAAACCACATAATAACGATATACGCCTATAATTTGATACTAAGTGTTTATCACCCTTCTTAAAGATGGCAACTAAATTTGCGTGTTTCCAAGTTTTCGGATATATCCCATTAGATAGACTTCTGTTAAAAATATGAGTTAAAATGGGTGCTAATATATCACTACACTCCTTTATTATGAAATTTGCGATACCGTCTCCTCCGGTAGATTTTGTAGGTTTGAGTGTTTTTATAGCCCACAGAACTACATTTACAGTAATTTCAGGTGGTGGTAAACAATTTTCATAACTCTGAATTAGATTATGAGGAGTTATATTACTATCTATCTTGTACACTTTAGCAAAAAGTTTACCAAAATGGTTTGATATTCTCATATTATCACTGAGGATTTCGTCTTTGTCTTTTAGATTATAGACTTGTTTGTATCTATTTTTCATTATTTTTACATAATTCCAAAATTTATATGGATTAGACTTAATTTTATCATTAATGTTTCTAAGCCATTCACTTTTATCAAGTTTTAAACGTTCTTTGACATAGCGTCTGAACATAGAAAATTGTTCGTAACTATCAGGACTTTTATTTATTTTTCTAATATAGTGCTCTTTGCGTCTAAGTAGAAAAATTAAGTGATCAGAAAACCAATGAGGATAATTTGGTCTAGTTTTCACCTTTGTGGGAATACATTGCCTTATTGCATTCGTTACAATTGTTGTTAATGATTCAACCATTTCGTTTACGTCAAACATGTAAATATGGCTATAATCATAATTTTGTAATGTTAGGTACAAGGAGAGGTAATCATCTCCCCTGTAGTCTCTAAATTCTGATACTATAGTACATTCAGGTGATTTGTGTACATTATGTTCAACTGTGATGTTAAGTGTTGTATGCGAGATATCTTCACTAACAAGAGGATCAAGTGCCTTTTCAATATTGGTGATGTTCGTGTTTGAAAAAGTATGATCTAGAAGTTTGCTGTAAGATAATGTGTTATTTAATTGCTCTAACCCAAGTGAATTAGTGAATTCCAGGAAGAACTGCCCTTTTATTTTATTGTAATAATGCACAATATTCTGTGTATGATTTAAATTCCAGTCTACACCAGGTACATTGAAGTCACCGGTAAGTATTATTGGGCTGGGATAGTTTGATAGTTTAGTTTCAAGATGTGTGAAGTAACTCTGAAAATCAGGCACAGAGAAATAGGGTGTTATATAAATGTTTCCTAACAGAATTTTTTAGTGATGACTTCTTCCAATTTCAACCCATATATTGCATCAACGTTTGGCGTGTCAAACTCTATTTTTTGCCTGGCATAAGGGAACATCAATTTATTTACAGCTATGAGAACTCCTCCTCCTCTATTCATAGAAGACGTGTTATAGTTGCGATCATTTCGAAAAATGCAATTTCTATCTGGAAAATATTGGGAGTTAGTAAAATTATCATTAAGCCATGTTTCTGTGAGGCAAATTACATTAAATTTAGTTGCTAATAAATTTTCGGAGAATTCATTTGACTTTGTACGTAGACCCCTGACATTCTGATAGTAAAGATGCCACGCATCAGCTTCCTACATAATATCATAAAATTAGCCGGTTCCTCCGCCCGTCTCAATACGTTGCTTTTCCGACATAGCTATTAAATTATCAGTTCTAGTTACGTCTGCGTGTGTTGAGTTTTCCTGACTTATCAATTTTGTTTGTTCAATAGTGGCTGTAGTATTTTCGTTTGCACGCACAAACAACTGCTCGTTTTTTAATCTTCCATAAAATGTATTGATTAAACAGCCAGAGGGCCAAAACACTGTATTGAAAATTCTATCATAGTCATCTTCAACTACAGCAACATAGAAAGATGAGTATGAATCATACCTAGTTTTTAGTTTAACTACCTTCAGGCTTGTAACTTTCAATTCTTTGTTTATGTACGACACAACGTCGTTTCCCTCGACGTCTGGGTCAAAACGTGACACAAAAATGGATCGCATACGTGGCCTCATAGGTTTGGCCATAATTTTAATATTGACATTATTACGAACACCGAGTTGCACTTGTTTTTTTTCCTTGGGGCTTCTGCTGAACTTTTTCAATGTCATTTTTTTTTGGCTCGTCCAAGTACAGTAGTGAATCCCTCCGCGTCAGCTCCTGGCGATGTCGTAGCATTACGCTGATCTGGACTGCTGACTGCCATGTTCGTCGACCGCGTGTTGCTCCCATATGGAACAGTTGAAGTAGAGCCTTGTGTCTGGTTATGTACATTATTTACATCAGAAGACGTGATTTTGTTGCTGATACTAGTGTGCATCAGTCCTTGGGCAGTTGCCTAACTAAATGTTTTTGTTGTTTGTGTTTTACTACAATTTACTTGTGAGCAATGGCCACATGGACGTGTTTCTTCACGACTCGAGAATATACTTTCGCACATTGTTCGAAGCACTATGTTTTCTTCTTTGAGCTCTCTTAGCTGGCTAGAGAGATCATAAATTTTTTGGCATAAGACCGTGAACATAGTTTGAAACTCTGTATTTACTTTTCCATGTTGTTGGTCGGACATGTCTGTTGACCTACATTTGTCAACGACCACGAATTTAAACGATTTTTCTTTATCTTTGTTATCACCAGCATCTGTTACTTGGATTGGCTTACTTACTTTTTTTGTTGATAAGCTGAACATGTTAGTGCCTTGACACGAGTCGCACTTAAATTCTTCACTGTCCGTCAGTTCAAGTTGAGCTGCACACTGTACATGCCATCGCGCACCACAACTTCCAGTACACTTTATAAATTTTTGTTTTCCATAAAACGGCTTCTCGCACACTAAACAGATGTCCGAACTGGAGGGGGGGGGCATAGAAGTTCCTATATGATAAAGTACTTTTAATCGCTAACAGATTACTTTTTACCAAAAAAAAAACCGAGATACACACGAGAGCCGATGAAATCACATCCTACTCCCTCGAGTACCGCTATAATAATTATAATAATAATACCCTTACAATTGGGCTGACACCTGCAGACAACTACTTATCCTCTCAATCGTTTTCCCTCAACAAGTGCTTCCTGAACTGCCGCACACACCTTGCTGTCACCAAATCTTCCTGCAACTCATTCCACCGCTGCTGCATATTCTAATATTGGTCTAACAGTGGTGTTGTACTGGGGTTCTAGTCCCCACTACAGGTTTCAAAGGTTGACCCCGTTAATCCCAGCATTCCCAGACCCATAATAAATAACAACAAGAACTCCAGAGGAAAAACACCAAATTGTTATTGATTATAAAAGAGCAATACAAATATTTATGGCACGAACATGACACAGGCTCAATCTCGACAAAACGTCGCCCAGAAGGGACGACCAAACAACAGTCAAACATGTAATCAAACGTTAAGGGCGATGGTGACCACTGAAATTCAGTCATGTGTGGGAATAAGCAGCAAATAGGCTTAAACCATCCACAAACGCTTACTTGTATGCGATCAGCGCCCAGTTAGATCGTATATAACACAGGGAGCCGGATATCGGTAGCCAGTTGGCAGCGAGCTTTCGTGCAGTGAGGGTGTAGTTCTTATCGCTGTGCGCTATGACATCTAGCAGCCACCGCTTGAACCATCTTCAATCTAGTTTTTTCCCTGTGGCCTTTCTGCTTCGCCCTTCTCATCGCTCGGACAAAACAAAAGGTGGGGGGGGGGGGATGGAGGCGAAGAGTGTTGGTAGTGAGATTACTTACATCTACAAGTCTCACATGCATGCAGGTCATGAGTGACGTGGCGCGGCCGCGTACATATCAACACACACAGCACAAACCCCTGGACCTTGACACATGACATTTTCAGGGTGGCTTCCTCTCATGCCATAGACACCCAACAAGAAGGAATATTTCTGAATTGAGAAATTAAAGTGGTGAAAGGTAGTAAATTAGTTTTTCGACGAATTCTAGATATCACATTAACCGGGCGAGCTATAATTACTTTTGCTTTGAAATATTGTGTATTCATATGTATACAACACAATTTTTAAAATTTTAGAAATTTTTAAATGAAGGAGTAAAATTCTTAAAATGTGTTTTAAGTGAATACTTTTAAACCTGCTGAAATATCTAATTGATTTTTACTCCACAGTTAGACTTTCATAAATACTTAAAAACTGCTTTCATGGTATTTTATCTCGAAATTTTACCTAAAAGGTCGTTAAGAATTGTAATGTGTTTCCAAATATATAATTCTCAGCAATGCTTAAACCCATTGAGATAACGAGATGATTTTTGAATAGAAATGAAGCTTACGTAAAAAGTAATTTCAGTCCCCACCCCCTCAGAAATGTGACATTACATGTGTAAATGGAAGTTAAGTATTCCATAACTCCCGCAAAATGAGCATGGCCATGGAGAAATAATTCAAAATATATTACTATTTGCCATTGGATTCATAAAAACATCTTTTTGGTTTTGGGCCCCATATACACATAACAATTCTGACGACGTGTCTTAATGCTATCGGGTATTTTATAAGTCTGTGGTGAGAGAGATTTATAGCTCGAATCCCTTACAAGATATTGCGACAGGAAATTTCTCTGATATTTTATACCTAGATGTTAGTGGCAGGATATTTTTACATTGGAAGTATATGACCAAGTTGTCAAATATTCAAAGTATAGAGAACGCAGCCGCCACGGGACAGCCTACGAGCTGGTGAGGGACGACATGAGCTGGATACAGAGCAGTGCCTCTATTGAGGTCGAGAGATAGCTCAGAGAACCCGTCGACCTAGGTCATCAGTCAGGCACGATGCCACATGAAACAGTACAGTCCAATCAGCCGGGAATCGAACTGGAATTACTATAATGTTGCTAAACTTTGACAGAATACCTGCAAAAGCAGTTGTCCCAAATATTTCCTTTAAATGTTTTGTAAAATAAATTAAAACCGAGGACTCAACGACTGTAACTGCCATAAAACGATACACAACTATTAGGGAATGTGTGCCCTGTTTACTTTAACGTTTTAAGAATAGGTGGGGCCGCGGTGGGCGAGAGGTCAGACCTCCCGCCTCCCACCAAGGCGATCCGGGTTTGATTCCCGGCGGGGTCGGGCCCCGGATTTTCGCATGTGGGAATCGTGCCGGACGATACCGTTGGTCAGCGGGTTTTCTCGGGGATTTCCCGTTACCCCGGCCCGTTCATTCCGGCGCTGCTCCATACTCACCAGCACTAAAGACTTCGATGTTAACCACTGACCAAAATATCTCACTATAGTTTGGCGGAAAGGAAATGATTGCATGTATATTGCATTGTGAATTGCACCATCTATAAGATTTCATTGCAATTATTGCTCAGCTGATAGCATACAATGAACTGCGCGATCTGTAAATTGCGTCGTGTGATTCCAGCTTTAAATCATCCATAAGAACTTTACCTTCCATGAATCTGTACAAGGGATATCTTCGGCTGTTGTTAAAATACACACTGTACACGAAATTCATTATTGTATCCTAACAATGCGACATTTCCTAGGATACGGATTCGGGGAAAATTTGTCAAAATTTCAAGTGCGTAACCATCTGTATAAAAGAATGTCGGTAACTTTGGAAAAAACTAAAAAATCCCGTGTTTCTGGAAAGTGTTCTACAAGTCTGAGGAATGGACAAAGTGTACTGTCTGAAAAGAAGAAAGAACATCATCGAGCATGCAAAAAACTAGAGCTTAGTAACTTCACAAACAAAGGAAAGCAATCTAGTCATAATGAAAAAATAAAAAAGAAACATTTTAATGAGCAGAAACAAGAAAAATTGTTATATCAACGCAAAGAAGAGAAGAAAGATTGCAATTCCTACAAAGACATTGAAGAATATTTTCGTTTCGCACGGCAAAGGTTAGATAACATCAAGTCTTCTAGGCAAGAACTGCAACAGAAAATAAACAAACTCAGCAAGTTTGACGAAGCTAGATCACTTCATTTGGGCGCTTCTAAACAGAGATATTCCATTAATACCGAAGACGTGCATCTTCATACTCCAAGCGACTTGAGAAAATGCTTACGGTTTGCTCGGGCAAAATTAGGTGAAATGTGTGCTGCCAGCTTATTGAAAGGTTTCGAAGACATGAGGAACTGAAAGACAGATCGAATGACTTTAGTTGCCAATAGCAGCATGCCACACCTCGCAGGAAGACAAGACTGTTATAAATTCTCTGATGTACAAATAAACATATAAATAACAACACAGTTTTATTACATTATATTTGGTGGCCTGGTCGACCGCCACTTTGGATCTTACAACTTGTCTGGAAACATGTAAGCCATGTTCTTCTTACGCTATTGAAATTCTTTCATATTTCTTCCTAACATTTTATGGTCCAAGTTAACTACCAAGGTTATGAATGACTTATGAGTTCAGCAATACTTGGTTCCATCTCTTTGCTCTAGCGAGACAATATAAGCTTCATTCCTTGCCCCTGCATTGGAACGCACCACACTGACATTTATAAGTCATGTGGAAGCAACATACGTTATTACGATTAGTAATTACAAGTAATCAGTATGATATTTAATATTAATAGTCAATTTTTTAGCAGAAAACCATAGTGGTTTCACATTGATCAGTTGTAAAAATTAACACAAATACACTATAATTTTAATTAGTGGAATTTTCAAAGTTTCAATAAGTTGCAAGGTTTCTATTGGCGAATCTATTGTTTCTCAAAGTTGACTGACAGATTGGGGTAGCATATATATGTGTGTATATATATATAATATATAATATAATATATATATATATATAAATCATTAATCAATACAAATTTTACTAATATATCTGTAACTATTTAAATATTTTAATTTTATTGTATCAAATACATTATCTCTGTCTATATGTAATAAATATCTCTCACACTTTCCACAGCGCAAGCATGCGTCTTCATTTTATTTGCTCACTGTTTTAAGTGCATTACATGACTTAAAAAATCACACCTAAATGTACGTACATTTATACATATCAACATAGTAATAAGTATTCTAGTTGAATGGCTATTAGGATAGTTCAGTAATAGTAATTTTCAGTTTCACTCAATGACTCACTGAGTCACAGTTAAGTTATGCTGCTTTGAGAAAGTTCACACTTAGTGCAAACAGCAGTTTTACTACTGAAAAAACGATGTACATAATCACGCACATAATTGGTAAAAATTAACAAAAATACTTAAATACAAACTGTTCTTACCAATTGTTCATGGTGTTTTTTCGTCTACTTTCAGAAGGAAAACATGGGCTTATGAGGTCACCTTTCTGTCTGTGGGTTTCGCACTAAAAACTTTCGAACCAGTGAACCAAATTTCATCAAACTTTTTACACGTATAATACTTTGTATTCTGACTTCACTTTAATATACATGCTGTCCGGAAAATACCTCCGATATTTACACAGGCTGTAGTATGCAACAAAATAAAACTTGCACTGTTCACCTAAACTCAATATTTAGGGCGTTATGACCAGTAAAAGATGAACGTTTAAAACTGTATTTTCCCGAAATATGGGAAACTACGCCACATATAGAAAACCATATTGTCAGCATTGCTTAATGCTATTGGGATCTTCACACCAACAGCATACGGTTCTTGATACCTTCCACCCTTAGGCAAATAGCAGGGGTGGCTTCCCCTTAATTGCATACAACTTTTTAACGACAGGTTTTCCATACACTTGAAGGTGGTTTGTTGAGTAATGTTACCTATGTAACAAAAAAAGTTTTCCTGTTGCAACTGTCTAGGAGCCATCATTTTCGTTCAAACCACAAATGAAACTGCAGCGGCAGTCCCAGAAGCAACTATTAGTAAGTGTTATGTCGATGTTCGACACTGTGGTGCACACATATAATTTCACATGCACGAAGTACTGCGTATGATCGTAGTCAAATAAACTACCAGGTTTTGGTGTAGTACATGTAGTGTCCACGAACACCATGTCCCTGAACTACCCTTCCCAACAGGTGCTCGATGTGACCGCTATCCATAGCAATGCAGCCCTCTACCCTACGCCACATGGACTCACACATTCGTTGTAACACCCCTGGTTGTTGCCAGATTGTTTCGCAGGCATGGAACACCCGTTCCCTTAGTGTATCCACATCGTGTATGGGGGCTGCATATATATACACCATGGACTTTACATGTCCCCACAGCCAAAAGTCTAAAGGGTTAAGATCAGGGGAACGGGCAGGCCAATGTATTGACCCTCCCCGACCTATCCACCGCTCATGAAAGGCCCGTATTACCTGTCGCCGTACCTGTAGCTGAAAACGGGCAGGTGCCTCGTCATGCATGAACCACATGTGCAGGCGTTCGTGTAGTGGGACATCCTCCAGCAACTAAATGTATTTTGCTCCGAAGAAAGTAACGATAACTAGCACCATTCAATGTGTTATGTAGAACGTAGTGACTTACGAGTCTGTCTCCGTAAATGCCTGCCCAAACGTTGATACTAAACCTGTGCTGGTGTCTTCTCTCGTTAGTTGCGTGAGGGTTTGCATCGGCCCATAAGTGAGTATTATGGAAATTGACGATACCGTCTCTCGTGAAACCCGCCTCATCTGTGAACAACACCTTCGCAGTGAAATGCTGATCATGTGCACACATTTGGAGAAATGTCTGGCAGAATTGCCGCCTGGCTGCCCAATCGTGTGGCAGCAGAGCCTGGACACACTGCACATGGTAGGAATACCGTAACTGTTCTTGAAGGACCTTCCACACTACGGATTTTGCAGCACCGTCAGCTGCAGCTATCCGTCGGACATTCGTTCCGGGATTCGCCTCCGCATGTTCTAATACCCATTCTTTCATATCCGTTGTGCGAGTTGTTCGAGGTCTCACACGATCCCGTGTTCGTGGTGCGAAGGATCCCATTTCGGAAAGGCGCTGGGACAGGGTACTAAACATCTTTTTTGATGGTGTACGGCGTCCTGGATATTTGGCAGCATGCACGGTACGTGCCCGTCGGTTGCTTCCGTGTGCATTCCCGTAGTAAAAGACCAAGACCGCCATCTTGTGTGTCGAATAGTAGACCTCCATTAAGTGCTGCAACCTGAAGACAAGGACACGAACACACATTACAGTACAGCGGTGTCACTACATCGCATGCACCATCTGAACACTACATGGGTACACAACATCGAATGAACATACCTGACTGATAGAGCAATGTACGTACTTTATCAAGCTGTGATACTTGTAACAGTTCTTGTATTGGGTTCGTGCTTCATACACATGCAAACACTATGTGCTACATGTCTCAAACGTCTCGTGTCCGTATTCGTTACGTGCCAAAGAGCTCGGTGTGCAAGATATGTTCCTCGTAGGAACTAACACCACAACTCAGGAGACATTAAGTTTACGACGAAGGGCAATGATTAATTATATTGGGATCTTCAAATCAACATCAAATGCTCCTTGATACCTTCCACGCTTATGAAAATAGCAGGGGTGGCTACCCTCTAATTGCGTGCACATTGTTTACCGGCAGAACTTCCGAGCACATAACACAAACAAAAGCCGTAAAAATACATCGTGTTGCAATACACAAAACTTTTCGAACAATTTCTCAACTCACGATATCATTATTAATAGTTGCTTCTGGGACTAACGCTGATTTGTGATTTAAACGAAAACGATTGTTCCTAGACAGTTACAACAGGAGCAGCTATTTGGTTACACAGGTAAAATTACTCAACAAACCACCTTCAAATGTTTGGAAAAGCCTGACGGTTAAAAAAGTTGTATGCAATTAGGGGGTAGCAACTCCTGCTATTTTCCTAAGGATGGAAGGTATCAAGCAACATATGCTGTTTGTTGATTTGAAAATACCATTAGCATTAAGGAATGCTGACAAGTTGGTTTTTGAATGTGGCGTAGTTTCCCATATTTTGGGAAAATACTATTTAAAACATTCGTATTTAAGTGGTAATAACGCCCATAATATTGAGTTTAGGTGAACAGTGCACAACACGTTTTCGTCTTCTTTTGTTGCACACTACAACCTGTGTAAATACCGGAAGGTATTTTTGGGACATCCTGTACATTTCGTTTATGCCATGTGCATATTTTCAAAATTGCAGCCATTTTACAATTTTTCGTTCAAGCTAGGTATATAAAGAACAATACTCTAGAATTCCATCAAACTTGGTACACACATACTACATACAAAGCTGACTTGACTTTTCTGTATTTTGTTTATCCTGTTAGCATATTTTCGAGATGGCGGCAATTTTTATATTTTTAGCTTAGCATCAGGTAACTTAGGATATAATTTTCTAAAATCCACAAAACTTGGTACACATATACTGTATACAAAGCTGAGTTGAATATTGTACATTCCGTTGATCCTGTGTTCACATTTTCAAAATAGCAGCAATTTTTATATTTTTAACGTAAGGGCGGTCTCCCTAATTTCGCCCACATTTTTGGAGGAAATTACAAAAAACGTTTTGCACTTAATAATTCAAATATATGAAGCTGTAAGCGTAAATATACATTCATATATTTTTGGAGGGAAAAAATTACGAAAATGTATGAATTGAACAAACGAACATGAACAACTTCTTGAAGTAATTTGTAGCTATTTAGACAAAAAGGAAAAATAAACTTTGGATCCGTTCCATACTACAAGCACAGTGTTCGTGGCACCATGAAAAACATTTTTGGACCAAATTAAAAAAAGAGAGAGTAAAAAATACGACTTTTTTTTCCATTGCACAGAACAACATAAACAACTTTTTAAGTAATTTATTGTCACTAAAATAGCACAATAAAATTTGGATCAGCTCCAGCATTACCAGCACAATGTTTGTGGCACCGTGAATAACTCAGCTCCAGCATTGCCAGCATAATGTTCGTGGCACCATAAGTAACTCTTTCTACACTGGGCCCAATTTTCTCCTTTCGTATTCTGTGTATTGAATTTATGACAGTATGAGCACTCTGCATCATTGTCACTGTCTTCGTCGTCTGTAGATACGTAGGACACTACGCTATCTTCATCTTCACTGTCACTGCTACTCGGAGAATACATTCTTTTGCACGCGATCGTGAGATAAGGGTTGTCTTTCCTTTGCTCTGAATTTCCCCTTTCCTCTTGGCTTCTGTTACAGATTTCTTATTGATACTCTTTAGCAATGCATCTTTATGGAGATAATCTCTCACCAAAAAATCAGACCCTTTGCCGGAACGTTTAGATATGCTTGGCTACTAGAAATCTGGAACAGGGCTGATGTCGGATGGAGTCACGAATTAAGGATTTGGCACTGCTGCAACTTCGACCATAAAGTTACCTGCAGGGAAATCTTCATCTCTAAATACGTGGGGTTGGAATGGAAAAATGCCTGTCTTTCTGAACCCGTCCACTGCTACTTCAACTGTAGCAGCACGAACGTATGCTGAACTCACTAATGTAGCTACTTGGTAATGAGTTATCGCCCAACCTGGGTGACTTTAATCATGTCTCAATTGCTTGGGAGTAATATGTCTTAAACGGAAGCATGAATGCCACATCAAACGGCTGCATTTACTGTGTGGAATGAGGTGTCAAACAAATAATAATCAACCCGTTGCCACGAGTCGTGTCTACGACACTGATGTTACTTGTGTGTGGGAAATTACCATCGAGTTTCAAAAACACTGGCTGGTCAACTGTAGGTTTACCAGAGTAAATGAAATGAGCCGACCGCTGTGTGAATGAATTCGCTTGAATCCACCCGAATGTGTGACACGAAGCAATAGTCCCAGGAGGTGCGCCATCCGAAGCAATAGTCCCAGGAGGTGCGCCATCCGAAAGCTCCGCCTTCATGTTTTTCCTTGGAAACACTAACATTGGGGGTACATACATGCAAGAAACGACGATCACTAATACTCATACCTCTGTTGATGGCAGACATGCAACTTGTCTCTTACCTTTCATTGCAACAACTTTAGATATCTTATGCTGGACTATTGATACCAGTTTTAACAACATTGAAAATCCTGTTGGGCGAAAAATTAATTTTCGTCATTTCAATTGCTAAGAGGAAACATAATTTGTCTACATCCTCTCGCTTGAATCCTCGGATTCTGCCCGCTGACACAGGCTGTGGTTTCCTGAGTGAAATGCCTGCTTCAAACCTGCTGCCCATATTTCTGCGAAAAATGGATGTTTTATTAAATTTATGTAAGCTAAGTTGTATGCCATGCGCCTTATGTCATATGCACTTAGACTATAGAGTTTCTTTTTCATTATGTTTGCGTATTGGACTAATTCTTCTTCTAATTCTTTTGGAAGCACAGGCTTTCTTCCTATGACGGCCTCGATTGTGTTTTGATAATTTCTCTTTAACATGATCCTTCAAGATCGAACGAGGCACGTTGAATTGTTTCGGGGCTTTCTGTAATTACATCCGTTTCTCCAGCACAGCATAAATAGCCATTCTCATAGACTCTTCACTCCACCATTTTTGTTTGGGCGACATCTGCAGAAAATTGAGAAAATCAGTTAGTGAGGAGGTATTTAAAAGAAATATGAACGGAGGAAAATTGTGTGGCGATAGTGAAGAAATTTTTGTCAGCGCCCAACATCGAGGTCTCTGGCGCTGGTGAGGGGTGACATGAGGTGAGTATGGAGCAGCGTCGAAATGAATGGGCGGGAGAAAAGGGAGATACCAAGAAAACCCCCTGACCAGCAGCATCGTCCGGCACGATTCCCACATGCGAAAATCCAGGGACCGACCAGCCGGGAATCTAACGTGGATCGCCAAGGTGGGAAGCGAGATGTCTGACCGCCCAACCACCGTTACTAACAAATAATAAAACCGTTTAATGATTCGATAAACATACCGTGTGGCATAAATATATGGCCCTATATTAGTTTCGTTTCTGATAAGTGGACTGTAAACACTCTGCAGTGCATTTCAGCGGACAGATAGGCGGACAAATATTCCACATAGTACTAATAAGTAATGAAATGAATAGTCGAAATTAAATATTAACTTATGTGTAGTTTGCTGTTCGGAAGACGGCTCTATGTTCCCGAGTGTCGTGTAATTAAGCATTTAGACATAAGGAACCGAAGAAACGGAATATAATTTAATCAGATGGAGATAAAATAATTACTTAGTAATCTGCTTTTGCGAGACAATGAGACACTGCGCGTACCAGCAGTTATGTGGGAATCCTTTGTCTTGTGATATTTAAGGCGATACTATTTACAT
The DNA here is from genome assembly GCA_003012365.1 of Medauroidea extradentata. NCBI lineage: Eukaryota > Metazoa > Arthropoda > Insecta > Phasmatodea > Phasmatidae > Medauroidea > Medauroidea extradentata. The sequence goes on from PNEQ01053652.1 coordinate 18,004, forward strand.
GATAAGTTATAAAAATGAGTCAAGCTCCTAATTTTGCCCACATTCTATGTTTCGTCCATTACCTAATTTCGTGCCCATTCCTTATTTAGCCTGTGGGCGAAAAATGGCATACGTACATGGGCGGAATTTGGAACAATTTGTACCTCATAATGGTTGCTTTTGTGCAAATATACGTCGCTGTTTTCATTTCGAAACCTCTCCACTAAGAATCATGCTTGTTTACCACCATGTTGTATTATTTCACAAAATATAACTACATACCTTCTCTTGTTTTAAAGTACAAATCAGATGATCACACAAAAACTCTCTGTTCTAGAGAATATTAAACAAGAAGTTACCTGCATAACTGATAAGCCTGCTTTCCTCAAAGTGGGTGTAATTTAAATGTGGAAGTCAAAATTCTTTACATAATCCAGGAATATCAATTAATAATATCGATTTAAATGTATGACACATGCAATATAATACAGATGAATCAGCTTGTTAAGTAATAGACGAGTAACCAGTTTAATAAAATAGGGTAAATATTTTCTGAGAGATCTTACTATTGTAAAGATAAAAACAGTCACCATTTTCAAAATAATACAAGATGATAAATGAGATACACAAAAGTAAAGTACGCTTTGTATGTAGTGTGTGTACCAAGTTTGATAAAATTAAGAAAATTAAATCTTATGACATGCATGTACTAAAAAGAAACTGAGATAGTTAAGTCATATGGAAAAACTACAAACTTTACAATAAATTAAAGAAACAGCATACAAACAATAAAGATATTGGAGACAGAAGATTACTAAAACGAATTGGTGGTAAAACGACGACACAGACGATCACAAAGTGATTAAAACCGGATGAGCACAGGCAACACGATGATGACAACACAGATGAACACAGCAAGCTTTTGTATACAACAGATGCTACATTTAGAAAACTTAGGTGGTTTTTCCGTATTCAGGATCAAAAACAACAAAAACAGTCTGTGGAACATTTTTTTGACGACAGCATTTTCTGTCAGCTAGTTAGTTATTTGAGCAGACAAAATATATGAAGAAATATCAAATGTCTGAAGTAATTGTAGTGATTATATGTGTAACAATGGCACTCATAATATGTGTAGTAATAGGCCTAACGCTGATAATATTCTTAGATAGCGACGTCTTTGGATGCTTATAAAAATAATCAATATTTGATGAAGTTATTACTTTATAAATTGCACATATTAAAATTTGGAGCAATAGTAGCATACTCCTAGTTGTAAACAGTTTCACATCAATTAACCGACTTATCTATCAATATCTTTCGTAGGTAAACAGTCATGCCGACGCAGATCAAGGATCCAGAAGCAAAAACTTGCTTTATTTAGCAGCGATCTAGAAAACATTTAACTGTCATATTTTAAAGTACATTTATTATATTGGTTATAAGAAATAAATTTTTTAGAAAGTTTTGGTTATTTTAAAATATTTAAATGTTTCTACTACAAAATCAAATTGATTTTCATGAAATAACTCCTGTAAATAGTTTCAGTGACATAACTCATTACGCTTAGGCCTAGAACTTTCCAAGGGTTCCAAAAATATTTAGACTGCCCCATGACGTTCAGTTCAACCTATTTAAACGAAGAAGATTGTGCTACACACCGACTATTCTTAGCTACTAATATCGAAATTATTTTCCTTAACGAAATGAAACAATTCCATTGTACAAATGTATAGTTGCAAAATTATTTATCACATGCTTATACAATTTAAAATTACATTTACCAATTGAAAACCTGAAATTTTATAAATTTCTTCTTACTGAATGTTTTGGACATAAAGCTTTAGTAATATAAAATGCTGCAAAATTGCATTCGGTTTAGTTTTCACAAAACTGTCGCCGATGTATTAATCTACAAATATCTCGTCGTTTTATATAATATTTAAGTTTCGTTGTAGTTATTTAAGTATCTCATTGTACCGATGTTGTATAATTCCACTAACAATTTCAATTCCGTACTTAATTCACAAGACATTTGGGCAATGAAAAAACCATTTTTCATTGTTGTTAAGGCATTCAAAGGATTTTGTAATGTTACACTCTGTAACGTGAAAGCACAGAGGTTATAACTTTAATTTTGTATTAAAATTTAATTGATGTTCCTTTGTTTTCAATGCAATTTTGCTAAGAATACTCTTTAGTATCACATGTAATGTAATAATGAGAGTAAAGAATCCATAATACATACGATAAGAGAAATATTATTCAGTAAACACTCTTAATTAAAATCATGACATTAAAAAAAAGAAAGAAAAATTTGACGTTTTCAGTACGGTAACAAATTTACAATTTTTTTTGTTTCGAATTTATGATAAGAGTTGCAAATTTCTGAAAAGTTACTGTATTCAAAGTAATGAGGGAGGCCATGAAAGTTCTGTACCTGTACCGGGGTGTAAAGTAAAGGTGCTCGTAGATCAGCATAGAAAACTTACTACGAATAGTAAGGAATCCAGACAACAGCTTTTCAGATTGTCAATTGGCGCGCAACAAACGGTGCTACAGAGGTCGACCATGATGTAAACAAGTCGTTAGCCTTCGTTTGCATTAATGTTCGTGATAGAATACTCAATGAACTGGTAACACATTTCTGCCGGGCTTATAAAGTGACGAAATATCGTGAGAACCGTGTACCTATCCTTGCAGACGTGACTAAACGGAGCCTCCTCATTGGCAGTCATCAACTTTGAGATACGTGCGTCTCCAAGTGTCTCTCAGTGGGCCGTTCCTTTCTTCTCATTGGCAGCTTATCGATATAGGGAGGGATGAAACCGCTGGAGCAGCAATGTCTCCATATCAACGGGGATAACATCGAGTTTAACATTCACGTCATTAATTGTTCTATCCAGCACATTCTGTACTAAACTAATCAAGTCACCATGAAGTGTGTAAATATGCGCCTTGTTAACAGCATATCCATCTTCTCTTGGACTTCCAATATTTTTAAGTCTTTTTCCTTCGGCACTACAGTTTCCATCATCCGTAGGTATGAAACAACTTTCCATTTTACGTTTCAGACCATTGCGGCCAAACTTTGAAATTATGTAGCTCATCTCTCACTGACAGAGGCTCATGAACTGATCGAATCCACATCGCTACCAAACCTTTAAGTAAGGGAAAGTCTTTGGCTATTACAAGAAAACCGTAAGGATAACTCCAAGAAAATGCACTAATCTCTTTGAATTTATCAAAAGTCATACCTGTATTAACATGATCAGAGTAAACATATATAATTTATTGGTTTGTGGACGTACACCATTGCTCGTGTTTTTGCTGATCAAACCTGTGTTTGTTGACAAATAACGAAAAACTAATATTATCCATCCAGGTGATTGTTACCTCTACACTATTGAAATATCTTCTCTCCCGACTGATATTATTCGTATACTCACTTCAATTATAAATATAAGTTTTATCCTTTTATCGTATATCCAGTCCTGCATACATGTTTGTTACCAAATTTCATGTTTTGTTTTCAAGTGTATTCATACGTCTCACATTTCTTTGCTAGCACTAACTAATAGCGTTCGAGAGATAAAGGAAAGCAATTTTTTGTAGTTCGTGTCTTGACTCTGTATTTTGTCTCGTCATACAAACTAAGAGATTCTAATTTTCTCTCCTTAAATTACGACGATATTTTAATTTCTGAAAATGCTTCACGCCCCATGCCGATGGTCATATCTGTAGAAGGTTACGGTACAGCCAGTAGCTTGTATAATTCTTCCTAGGGTTGGGTAAGGTTACATTAGTTAGAGTTATTATCGTTCAAGATGGATGTTCTCGTCAAGTATAGACGCTCACTTTTCACAAACAACAGATATCGTATACGATGCGCAACATGTATGTAAAATACTAACAAGCGAAAGTAAAAATGATTATGTGTAAATTTGCAAGTATTTTCTTCATTCACTTTTGTGCATAGTATGTAAATTGGTAATCAATTTCATTATTTCGTACCTTTGAGAGTTTCTTCCATACATATTTCAGTTCTAACACGTCTTTCTTTCCTTTCATGTTCTATCTCACAGTCAGACTTAAACCTAACCATTATTCCAGCGCTAAAGACTTCGGTGTTGAGCACTTAACATAATCTCTCACTCACCCTGACCATTCTTAACTGTTCACATACATTACATGTAAACCTACTTGCATTAACTTACACAATGTCTAACCCGTGTACAGAAATAGAATTTCTGTACTACTCGTCTAACTATAAATACCCCCTTCTTAATACATTACACATACTTATCATAGTGGCACACACAACCTATCAAGAAAATAATTACATTAGTACAGGTAGAAATAAATACTTTAGTTCTTCCAAAAACATAGAAAGATTCGATCAGTAATTTTTTATTCAAATACTACTGCGATCCGTTTAATACTTTGCATTTGAATATCTAAGTCGATCATAATTCATACCACCCTAAAATACATTAGTTCATAAAAACTTGAACAAACCTGAACACGTCTGCGAGTCATGTGAGCAAGATCTTACCTGTTCCCGCGTGAATGTGCTATTGCTACGGCTGTGGTGTTTAGGTGACGACAATGTTGCTGATGCCAGCTAATGAGACGTCAACATAGACAATAAATATCAGTTCCGGACGGGAGGCTGCTCAGTCGCTGCTTGTTCACGAAGTACAATGGACGCCAGAAGAGTTTCACACCTACATCGAGATGGAAGTTGGTTTTCGACGGGTGCACTACATGTCTGCTGGTCTTCCAGAGCGACTAGAATTTTGCAATGGACTTGAACACTTTCTGTGTGTCAACGACGAAGATGTGTTTAGTGTGGCGCCTATTCCCTGCAACTTTGTCGACTGTCCTGTTTTCCATCTCCGAACAGACAACAAGGGGAATAGCCGAATTCAGGATGGGCTGGGAGCTGAGGAGCCGAAGAGCCGCTGATGACGCAATCAACATGGCATCCATGACGTCACATCCACCATCTTGGATGACGTCACTGTCCGCTATGTTTGATGAAGTCTTGTTTTTGGTTTTTGGATTTTCCAAATTTGGTTTTCTTCTGCTGTCACTTATTTTACGTCATATGATAACAGCCGCCATGTTTGTTTACGTCGTCTGCTTGTGACGTCCTTTTTTTCGACTGTCTCTTGTTTTCCTGCTAGTAATCTGTGACATCATGTTTCCATCGTTGGCAGGCAGCGCTGGTGTCGCACTTTGTTTTCTCCGTTTGTTGCTAGGTGGTGCTAGTGTCGCCATGTTTGTTTTCTTCGTCATATGCTAGGCGGCGCTGCTGTTGTGTGCTGGGTGCAGCCATGCTTGTTCCAATGTTTACTTCTGACGTAGGAAGGTAGAGTGCGCTAGTGTCGCTGCAGGCAAGGATCAAGTTCTAAGTGTCTGTATATGGGGAATTGAACCTTATGGTTTTTTAAAGTTCAAAGGTAACTAAAAAGTCCTTTGCCGGGTGTGAAACCCGAACCACCTACCTTTGTATTATAATCTATCCATTCCAAGATTGCAGCTTGTGTCACTCCGCCTGTTCCCACGCTTGAACGACATTGGCTGTGCAACAAACCGTCGCACCACCTCCGCGAGTCTCGCGAGCTGTTGATTGGCGACAAGTGGAGAAACGGAATCGCGCCTCGCTGTGGAAGAAATAGAATCACGATGGACGTGGCGTCGTCGCGTAGGTCGTAGTTAATCCATTCCATGCACATATAGTATTTCATGCGCACAGAGTGATATTATATTACAGAGGATTAAAAAACGCACTAAAGGATAAAATTACCTATCCCAAAATAAAACAAGGCACTTTAGCGTAGGACCTATTTCCTGCCGCAACGACACTGTTAACTAACCAGCCAACCAATGATCGAGAGCTCTCCTATGACAATGTTTATTTCTGCTGCATTCTTGGAATGGATACAGTATAGTAGACATGCGCTCTAGCCAACTACACTACGAGTGCAGAAATGAAACAGCAAAGTTTATACAGATGTATATGAAGTATTAATATTTTTTTAAAATACTGCATAGACATACCTATGCCAACTAGTTTTTAAATAAAAGTTATGGGTTTAAATTAAAGTTAAAATTCAACTACTTGACATGGATATGTCTAATAATTTTTTTTCATTTATAGTCACTGGCTGTGCTAAAGACATACCTATGCCAACTGGTTTTTAAACTAAAGTTATGGGTTTAAATATTTTTTTCTTGACTACTTGACATAGATATGTCTAATATTTGTCGCTTATGGTCATTGGTTGTGCTAAAGACATACATATGCCAACTGGATTTTAAATACATTTTATGGGTTTAAATTAAAGTTCAAATAGTTTTTCTTGAACTACTTGGCATGGATATGAATTAATATTTTTTCATTCATAGTCATTGGTAGTGCTTAAGAAATACCTATGTTAAGTAGATGTTAAATAAATGTTATGCATTTAAATTTAAGTTTAAACATTTTTCTTGAACTACTTGGCATGGATACGACTAATATTTTTTTTTCATTTATAGTAATTGGTTGTGCTTAAGACATACCTATGCCAACTAGATTTCAAATAAAAGTTATGGGTTTAAATTAATGTTTTAAAATATTCGTGAACTACTTGGCATGAATATGTCTAATATTTTTTTTAATATTCTGAAAGTTATTATTTTATTTTAATTGTAATATATATACATACATATATATATATATATATATGACAATTTGTATTTTTTTATAAGTTTTGACCTGTATGAAAAGTCTTATGTTTATTTCGGCGCCTCCTCTTCTCTCAGCAACCAGGAGCTGTCAGGAACATTTTTTTTCTGTGTAAGTGTTCAAAAAACAAAATATATTTAAAGTGTATTTACAACGAGGCATATGCTGTAAGCTTGAATATATACTACTTGTAACAGACGTTAGGAGGTAGCATATTTGAAAAATATTAGAGTTTTTTTCTGAAGTACTAATACATAAAATATTAACACTTCGCTGCAAAGAAAATGTTATGAACATCATCAGTGTGTACATTGTTACGTTTTTATAAATGATACTCCGTCTTATTTGCTTAGTGATGGTGGAGTTATTTACATAAAACGTACAGTATTTTATAACTTGTTTAAATGAGGGATTATTTTAATATGAGTGAGACTCGCAGTCTATAAATATCAGGTACGGCTTTAATTTACAGTAGGCCTGTATACAACTATTTCATTACATTTACGATGTTCTTTACGGAGGGAGGCAAGAATAGTTAGATATATAATTATACATTCATGAATACTTATGAGCCACTCAATTTAGTTACTACGATGACAGTCCCACCTTGTTAATGATGCCGAGGCTGATGTAAGGAAACGTCCATGGCGATCGGCACGTCGTATATCTGGACGTCGTGGTGCATCTTGGTAGTGAAGTGGTCCTGGCGACGATATGGGGCAGACAGACCTCGTAGGTAGCGTGACACGCCCCTTTATCACGTCCTGTGTGGCAACTCGTACCGCTGTTAGAGTGGGGAGTTCTGCTTGCTGTAACTTATGTTTAATATTATGGAATTCCTGGCCGGGTGGCCTGGTTACTGAACGTTGTGTTAGAACCAGGGTTACATGGTTCATAACAACATGTTCAAAAATATATATATTTAAAATGTATTTACAACGAGTCGTATACAGCAATTTTCAAATACAGTACCTCTAACAGATGTTACGAGATATCATATTTTAATTTTTTTCTGAAATGATAATGTACAATTGCTAACATCTCGTTGCCAGGTGTTGTCTGAAAAAGTAAACACATTTTCAGTCCTTTGATTACCTACTGAAATAATATTGCAGTTTTTTTATATAGAGAACTATTTCTTACATATTTTTTCTACAAATTCTTACCGAAAAAAATATTAGTGCTTTTCAAATATGTATGTTAAATTATAGCAACAAGAGACAAACTATATTTTTCATTTTCATTTTATTTTAGCTTACTTTTGTACATCAGTGTATATATTGTTTCACTTCCTGGTATGGTACCATCAGAACTGGTTCATCGGCTTTTTGCTGAAAAAAAAAAAATCAAACGAAAGTTCTGTTAGCTTTACAGCTTAAATAATAACAAAAGCATTGCCCTCAACTTTACCATCCGAATGGCTGTCTATAGCAACCATGTGCATGGTTCCCCGAGACGTTGGGACTCGGGGACAATGCAGTATACTAACGAACACTGTTTCCTACCATTTTTTAATTCAGAAAATATATTTTTTAAAAGCCCTAAAAGTGTCGCAAACCTTATTGGTGTTTTACAACACTGAAAATAAAAATAAAAAAACCCAGTGGAAACACAAAAGCAGAAAAAAATTCGACAGCTGTAGAAGCGGACGTATGAACGAGCAGAATATATATTTCAACAGCTGCACATTGTGTGGGACACAAAGCAGAAAAAAAACGCATAAACGATTGGAAAAAGACGACAGAGAAATATACATAACAGAGGAAAGAAGGCATGAAGAAAACAGATGGGAGAAAAGTCACTTTCTTTTCTAGACGAAAAGTAAGTCCGACTCCATTACCCACACTATTTCTGCTGCTTAAGTTACAAATTTTAATTTTTTTTCATTTGTGTGATTCAGATGCAGACAAGTGTTGGTAACCTCCTCTAGGCAAAATGCAATGACTTAACCTCTCTTAAGGTCAAAAACAACAACACAGCTGCAGAAATTGTTTTTACTGAACACACAAATAAAAACATTACAATCGTAACACCCAGATTTTTCACCAACATACATAGTTTCCCTTCATCTTTAAAATCATTATCATTTTCTTCGCCCGGGAGAAAAGGTCATCGCCAAGAAATCCCAGGGTGGTGAAGTATGAACGAAAATCAAGGTTCGGGATGAGGCTAGGTGAAATCGCTTCAGATTTTACACGTCGCACATCAACCAGGTACAGGCGTGTTACTTAGAACACTAACCAGACCCTTTCCATCTCAAAGAGCACCATCTTCACCCGATTTGAGGGAGCAGTGAATGAAAAATTCTATTTATATTCAACAAACCCACAAGCCTCCACCGGGATAAAATGGTTCTTTCCAAATCCCCAAGGCAGCGTAGAAAAATGATATTAAACTGAGAATGACGAGGTTAGTGCAATCACTGTGGATTGTTAACTCGCTTCATCGGGACAGCTATGCAGTTACGATACCTGCCCCACTCTCCAAGCTCTAAAAATGTTGACGATGAAAATAAAGCTACTGCTTTTGGGGGGAGTGACCATACATATTCGCTTCCCAATCATCTGGTTGGGATGATACAGCCTTAAATGTAAGACATGAAAATCAGCCTTAATTGCGTGTGCAAGACCGTCAGATGAAATAACAGCCTTAATTGCATAAAAGACCATTAGAAAAAATTCTGTGTGCAATGTTCATCAGACATTGGAAAAGAATTCTGTGTGCGATGTTCACCAGAAAAAAAGAACGTCTTTCTCCAAATAATGGATGTAACGAAATAATGTGTATGTGTGTGTGTGTGTGTGTGTGTGTGTAAAGATCACAAGAAAAATACAGTCACTGAAAAAAAAAGTGTGTACATAAACAACCAGAAGAAGCCAATCACCCCCCCCCCCCTTAGTATTTTGTCACCATTTTAGACCAAGGATAACCACCATGAAAAATATATACGAAGACAGTGTACATTTTTAACTTGAAATATATGTTGTCGTGAAAGAACTGATTTGTAATTTTCAAAAGTAATTTAATTTTTTAAACTGTTACGTTTAATGCCCTTAGCCCTCTTGGTAATTTTACTGCCACATTTGTAAGCATACATCTTGGCTCGCAGACCACTCGCTGATTTGGTCCCCGCCACACTAATCTTTAAATTTCCCTACCCCTTTTCGGGGGGGGGGGGGTACTCGCTGGTCTCCATCTTATCAGCGAGTTTGGGATCTGCGGCCAAGTCTGCGTAAAAATCATCTGTTTGAATTTCGTAAATGACAGAGTCTATGTCTGTACAATAAATTAATCTTGTCTCCGTACTTTGATTTCATAGTGTCATGGTGGAATTTATACATGAGTGTTTTTAGATATCTAATACTGTAAATCCTGCATATATTGGCTTGTCAACTATTAATGTTTCTTCCTCCATCTTCATCAGCGACAAATTTTCCGTGTAAATGGTTCCGCACTTAAATGTTGGTTTGGATATTAGTTTATTCATTCGCTGCTCGCTGCTCACCAGTTCCATAACTAGTTCCAGTCGACGGTTCTGTAGTAATTTTCCATACACTGCGTTGCTGAGTAATTTAAAAAAATCTTCTTCGAAACTGTTGGTAGCTGCTTGTCTTTTCTCTGTACTCATTTCAATGTACGGTTGTAGCCATTTCTCTTGCTCAAATTGTAAAAATTGGTGTATTTTTGTTACTTTCAATCCATGATTTATTGCTTGCTTCAGGGCGATGTAATGTACGACATAAGCGTTGTGAGCAGCTGCTTTCCTTTTGATCCGGGCGGGCACTGTCTGACTGCCAGGAACAGCATGTCTCTATGGTCTTCGTGCAGCTTGGCAGGGTATTCCACGTCTACCTCCATATAAAACCATACAACGAGTCGTCGGGAATGTCTGCTACGTCGATGTCCACGTTGTCCATCCACTGGAAGTCGCGGATGGTCAGAGAATGTGACATGGCCCATCCGTATAGGTTATTGGCGTCCAGATACTGGACGTAGACAGGAGGCTTTGTGGCGTCGTATGTGGCAGGCAGATGCTTGTTGTTTGCCAATCCATGACGTTTCGCACACTGGGTGACGCATCTGCTCTATGAATAAATACTTATCGTAGTCTGTCAACAGTTCTAGTTCAACTTTTGTTTTCTTCAGCATGGCGTCAAAGGCGAATCCGGGAGCACTTACATAACGGTCACAGTTGAGGCTATAAGCAGTAATGCAAACTTTTCTAAAATATTCAAAGACATCTGCTAGTAAAAGCACATCTGTTTTCAAATAAATATTAGCATAATCTTAAAGTGTGTTGCAATTAAATTTCTTCCATATATTCTTGGCATATTCATAGTCTTCTTCAGTAATATCCGTGTCCATTAGTTTGTTGTAAAACTTGTCGCTGGGGGCAGCTGTCCTTCTTCGAGTTTCTTCACGCTGTCCACGTAGTCGTATGGGAAGACTCCTTTTCTGGTCACAAGTTCGATTTCATCTTGATTGAAATTTTTCGTTCGTGGCAGGTTGTCGACTTGCGTGGCGAGGCTGGCCGACATGAAGCGGAATGTGTCGATAAACTGAATGGAAAATTTCTCCCCCAGCGGCTTTGAGAATGTATGTATGCGGGAAAATTAATATTTCCTTTTCGTCGTAGCTAATTGTTTAATGGTAAAGTTTTTGTCGTAAATTAAATTGTGGAACAGTACTGGCAGTTTCTGTGGCCTCCTTCGCAGCTTGTTTCAATGATTACATGCCGGACCCGTGTATTTTCCTGTGAAGTGGTCGTGATCCATTACTTTCCCATTTTTGCCGGTAAACTCTTCTTCACAGTAGCAGCATGTGTCAGCCATTAGGTGGTATAATAATTGAAGGTTCTTTTAACATTTTAGCGTCACTCTTGCCTGTCATTGTCAGTTGGTCGTCATACGTTTTAAAACACCTCTTGCTTATGTGAATTTCATGTTCACGACCTGTCATCTGTTTTCTTATCAGGGCTGAAAAAATTTTAATATATTTTCTCCTCTGTTGTTAGCAGCAGTAAATCAAAGTGCGTTTCTTGTTCCTCGTTAGTTACTCTACAAAGGATTACTTGATTTTCGTCATTTAAAATAAATACATTTACTGACACTCCTGGATTTTGCTTCTCAAAGATTTTTATCTGGCCAGCGGTGTGGGAAAATCAATATTTTGAAAATTAAATTTATTGTTTAGATCAGCTGTACTTGCTCTGGGTGTGCGCCTTCCACATACCGTGCCAATATCGCCCATTTAAAGCACATGTTGTCCTCGTTCTTCGGATTTATTACAGCTAGTTCGGACTTAATATCGACGGGAAGCTCTATATAGCTGGAAGCTCTGGTTGGCACTAGCTTGTTGATGCGCAGTTGTAGGCGTCGTACTGCTTGTAGCGTCCAACCAGAGCCCCGAGACATGTATTCTTGCTCTTCCTGACATAGTTTCTCTATGCTGGCCATCACAGCTTCCTCAAAGTTGCCTTCGTTGTAGAGTGGTACGTTTTTTTGTTTTGAAGGTTCTGTTGTCGTGTTCCTGGTCATGCGGCTCGGGTTTGCCATAATTACATTCTAAATATATAATAAACTTAATTGGCCCGTTTTCAGCTACTTCTTCTTTTAGTTGGTTTATAAGGTTTTGTTTAATATTGTCAAGGTAGCTGCAAATATTTGTTGCGACGTCGCTCGTGTTTTCGGCGATGTAGGTTTTCAAGTTGGCTCTGAACGCTGCCTCTGCTAATATAAAACCATGGACGCTTGCGGCTCCTAGCCCTATTGTAATGTGCGGCCTTGCTACCTGCCGCTGTACCTGGGGGGGGGGGGGGGGTCTACGCGAACCTTCTTGGCGGGGGGCGGTGCGGGTCCTGTACATTTCTTAACGTGAGCCTTTAATTTATCTTCCATAGAACAAGTTTTCCCGCAGTTATTGCATGTACGTACTAACTTATTAGTAATAAATGTGCAGCCTGCTCCGTGTCTGCGTGCGTCGCTAGTGTTTTTACAAGCGGTATTGCAGAATTTGCAATTAAATGTAGCCGCCTGCTGTGTCGTACCTGAGCAAGATCGTTCCTGTCAATTTAGGATGTCCTGTGGCAAATGTTGTTGATGGCAAAGTTCGATGTACATGTTGACTCGTGTCGCATTAAGTTTTTGCGTAAAGTAGAGTGCCTATTGCAGAAAAAACAGAAAAATAGTGGGGCTGGAGTCGGACTCACCATAGCTGAAGAATCGGCCACAGAGTTGGTGCCGGAAGGAAAAGCAGAGGAGGAAGGAGAAGAACCAGCGACGCGTCTGCTGTCCATGGCTGTCTTGACAGTTGATCAGCAAGAACTGAAACAATAAGGCACAAAACATGATTAGTTATATGTCGTCAATATGTATGACCGTTTAGGAGCAGGGAGGGATAGGAGAGGATCAACAGCTATATGACTTTTGAAATTTGTTAAAATTGATTATAAAAACAAAAATTAAGTTATTATTCAAAATATTTTAAATTTTACTGTATTTAAAAGCGCTAAAAATACATAAATTTTTATTGAGATTATTAATGCTTGTTAGAATTTGATATTTAAAAATTGTTACTAAACTAAATATTTTAAGTTTGCTGTATTTTTAAAAAAAAATATTTAATATATGCTAATAAAAAAAGCATTTTGTTAAAATTGATTGTCAAAATTTTATATTAAAAAAAACCTCCCCGCTTAGGATACGGAAGGTACATAGATGATTTGTAAAGTGTTGTTACGTACCGTAAGATAGCGTACAGGTAACTGAAGTGATTAGCGACGAAGAAAGCTAACCAGGCTTGCGGAACTACGACGAAGGTCGACCCACGGAGCTTCTACGCAAGCGACGACCCCTAGGAAGGCACCAGCAATGTTAGAATTTTGCATTGTAATACGTAACAGAAAAGACGTACACACTCAGTCATACATAAAACATGCATTACAAACGTGTGACAGAAAAGAGGCAGTTATACAGAAAAACAGGGCACGCGCAGTCATTCAGAAAAGCGTGCATACAACGACCAATATTCTAACGCGTAAACGCTTCCGGCGGCTAACTGGTTTAAAATTTCAAGAATGAAGGCAAGTAAACGGAGGGTCTGAGTGAGGAGAGATAATATCGCTGCCCCGCGAGAGTTTAACGATGTTGACAAAGCCTCGTAGCATTACATATGCAACGGTATTATTCTTCAAAACTAGACTGTTTCATACACACACGCACACACATACACAGTCATAAGACCCAAGAGTTTTGCAAATAAAATTATAACACAAGCACACAGCAACGAGGAAAAAACTGCATGTCCGTATGTTGCAAATATACTGTTACAAGTTTAAGACAAACACTTCTTATGTGGCAATTCCCATGAGTTCTTTTGGGATAGAGGTCTTATAATTAGAAATAAGAGTTAAATAAAGTAGTGGATTTAATAGCTCACAAAGCTACGAAATACACAAAACAGTAATCAACTATAAATCTCACAACACAATTAGTTATGCACACAATTACTACTGTGTCACAGACATGTTAATTAACTTTGAAAATTAAAGCACAAAAAATGTCTACCATCAATTAATTAAACAGTACAAATCACAATAAAATTCAGTAATATATCCAGTCAACAGTCTTTTAAGTAGTGTCTGTGTACAACCTTAATAGTCCGCCGTGGTGATGAATCGTCGTGTGCTGCGCAGCACCCCGAGTGCACCGCTGTCTTCACTCTTGAGGTCTTCGGTTCGACTCCCGTCGCGTACCTCCTTCTTCGCCCGTCACCCCGCAGAAGCAGCCCTCTTGGTTCGTCCACACTGCTCCGAAGGTAGCCGCCTGCCGCCTCACAGTAGACTCTGATGTCACCAAGATGTCTTCACCAGTCTCTCTCCACAGGCGTAGCACCTTCCTCTAGCACGACCAATAGCGAACTCCTCCCCAATGGGGCGATTCTGCGGTTATATACTCTTCGAAACCGTCGTGGAGTAACCTCATTACAGGGGTCTAAAATTAGACATTTTATCATGTTTCGTACGTGATTCGAGTCACGTAGGCCGCTTCGCAGGGCAAAAACGCAGTTGGGACAGGTATCTATGACGTAGTTTCGGCGGGATTCCCACTATGAGACACCCTGGCTTTGAGTCATGGGCCAGCCCTCAAGGTGTTTCGACACAGGCCAGAAACACAGCGTGCAACAATAATACTATGCGCGACATGATTTTTCACGGAAACTCCAATTTGATAATAAATATTTGAACTGTAGACATGAGAGTGTTTATAAAAAATGTTAAAATTCGCGAATTGATAAAATTATTCAGAAATTGATCACGTTCACTTACCTGTACAACAGTCGACTTGAAGAAGAGCTGACAGCAGATGCGATACCTCAGCGATGTAGCAAAGAGCTGACGTGATGGCGAAGTCTGCGAAACACTGGCAAGAACGAAATGTACTACTCGAGTGATGGCGTAGGAATAAGTCAGGTTTTAACCATTCAAGCTTATTTATAATATCCCGAGTAACGTTATTTTCCAACATGGAGGAAGTAGAGAAAGTTGGGTGTGGTGCTTCTCTATAGTGTTCTGGAAAAGTTAGCTGCCACGCCATGCAGGGAGGATGGGTGGGGTGGGGAGAACACATGCCCGCTCGTGACCCCGGATGTCAGCAAGTCCATCTTCCCCGGTAAACACATTCCTCCCGGCCTCGTATTGTCTGAACTACATTTATAAATACATCCATGAGCTGCCTTGCCTGCAGCCTGCCGTGCATAGAACGCCTTTATAAGTTTATATTTTTACTAAACAATTATTTCTCTTGCCCTGTATGTTAAACATCGTGTACATTTTTGTTAATATAATGAAACCATACTGACGTGTCAGATATATGCCACAGTTTTAATTTAATGTTATTTGGCCAACACCTTTTTTTCAATTTGAATTCATTTATATTTTCAATTTTCTGACCTAACATAATTGTAAATTATTTGCTAGTTCTGAGTTATTTTCACCAACAGATTTCTTATGTACGTTATAGTTTAAAAAATATGGCATTAATTTTAGAAATACTTGAAATTACTATTTTTAAATTTCTGCCTTACACAACCTTCTGATTTTAACAAACAATTTTTATTGTAGTCAATCAGCACTGGAGTAAGATTCTTTTATGTTTAACTGAGTAGCAGTTCTTACTGTAGTTTCTTTTTAAATAAATCAACATTAAAACTTTTACCTTCAGATTTTATGTTTGAAAAAAAAGTGCAAGAATTGGTAAATGAAACATTGTATTTCATAAACATGTTTTTATTCAGTCAAAAATTACAACTTTTCACCACATACATTTTCATCCCCACGCCCCCTCCCGAGTGCACACATAACGTATTTTTTTCATGAAAAAAATCATTAATTTTTTACGTCTTTGGCAACGTCGATGATAAAGGCACCAACAGATTCGGACAATAATTTGTTTAAAATTTCTTTAAAACACATTTTAAGAACGACTGAATGTATTTTTTCTTACAGAAAAGTCCCGTCTACTACAAAGACAGGCGTAGTAGATTCGTCACTGGACGGAGCACACACAAGATCAGGTAGCTTCTTGTTCGAGGTAGCTGGTTCGTTGTAATTTTTCTTACGTTTGGGGCGTGCAGCTGCAGGTTTCTGAAGGTCTACGGCTGGCAGCTGAGTAGATGCTGCTGCTGACGATATAGTAGATGTAGGCTGTAGAATCAACGTCGCAGACAGTGGCACAATAGGCGGTGGCATCGTCTTGCAGTCTGGATCATGGAGCTTCTTATTAATTTTTGCGAATGCAATCACTTCTTCCGGCGAACACGGTAGCTTGGTTTCGTTATGTAAAAAATGTACACAACATTGGCTGTATGTAGAACAGTCAATGATCTGCTGGCTGGGCTCGTAGAATGTTGCTTCGTGTGTAAACAGCGTATGAAATTGCGAGTCACATTCTTTCGTAAAAGTCCGTTAGACCAGAAGGAATAAGTTACCTTGCTCAAGTCAGGTTCGACGCTCACGTAGTGTTTAGCTGGGTGATATGTGATGTGTTCATCTTGTCGTCACAGTAGTTGGCGAGCTACTGAATGATATTACTGCTAGTTTTGCCGTAATAAAATGATGTCGCACTACTGAAATATTCCAGCAAGCAACTGGCAAAGTCAGGAAATAAGGTCACAAAAAGCTTCATAGCATTTACACCTGCTTCTACACACAAATTCACTTTTAACAGTAGCTCTGTTGCGGTTCATTGTTTTATAAATTTATATTCATGCAGCTACTTCCTGTTTATATAGACGACACACTTCCGATGCACATGGAAAGTCCCACACGTCTCCGTTAGCTAGAGTCCAGTGTCGAATCCCGTCACATAGTTCACTCCAGTAACATTCATCTTCAGGGTCGGCGTAGCATAAACTAAAATCAGTCCACTCACAGTTTGTTTCTTCACTCAGCATCTCGTTACCATCTGCTTGTGCAATAACACTGTCACAGCATGTAGGCACTTTGCTGTTTGGGCGTAGATGATAAATCACACACATCACGTTGTTGTAGCAGGGTACAACTTCTTTGTGGAACTTTTCGCTAAAATTGAAATAAACTCTCATGTGATACGAACCATTGCACACTTCAACTTGCTCGTAATTGAATGTCGGTTTGTAGATAACTCTACTGTAGCCCGCAAAATATTCCTCATAGTTGCGAATGTGAGCAGGATTGAATGGTACATAGTATCTTGCATCAAACATACTTGTCAGCTCCACGAGTAGACAGCGACTGAAGATTTTTCCTCAAAAAGTACTTGTCAAGTAGACTTCTCAGGTGAGCGGAGAACACTGCGTAATCCATGTCGTCTTCCCCTTGTCTAGAATGGTGGTATGTTGAACTCAATTGCAAAGCTCCGTCCATCTTGTCACGTTCATGCTGCCGGTTCTCTTGAGTTCGTAGCCGATTTTCTGCATAGACCACACCTGATGTAACATTTCTTCATCCGTTTGCAAAATTAAGGTGCTTTTTGACTCTGGTAGTTTGGTATCTGGACGAATGTAGTAGACAGGGCAGGCGATGAAACAGCATGGAACAGGGACTAATATCATGCAGTCTTCACTCGTATTGTAGCAGATGTAATGTTCCAATCCATTACAAGACTCTATTTGCTCAGGGAGGCCTTCAGGCTTAAAATGTACTCTTCTATAGCCAATCATAACATCACTGTACTTGTGAATGTACAATTGATTAAATGCAACGTACATTGTTAAAAATATGTGCGCACTCAAGGAAAACAAAAGTCAGACTAAATTTTTTTTTAAAAATCACAAAGTCAAGTATGCACATTGCTTTATCGTTTCCCGCCATCTTCATGCCGCTGTACGTGTTGTGTACGAGAGACGATTTCAACGATTCCATTTCTGTTTAACTTATCATGTTTACGTACCGCTTCGGGAGATGAACGCAGGAGTCGTCGTCCAGGGTACACGTCGCACTTTTCCCATATGGCGCGTCGATGCGCTGGAACCGTGTAGCGACGTACTTTATGCCGATTTACAAATCAGCAAGTCTCTTAAAGTGAACAGCAGCATTGTTAAGTTTTTCAAATCTCTGTACGGGAAACATTCATAATTAAAATATATTTTAACATTTTTAATTTTTACCTGATCGAATTTCGAGCGATCTGCCTTAATGGTGTTTTGTTTTCCCATCTGAAAAGTTAGAATAATGTAGCATGGTTTCTCGACAACAAAACTACTTTTAACATTCCAATTCACATTCGTAGACTGAGGAACATTGGGATTCGACTTTAAAACACATGTTCTAAAAGCTGCGTCTATGTTTCTACCCTTCTCTATGTATTTTAGAAACTTGACATGTTCAGAAGTCTTAACTTGAACATGCGGCAGTAACCATTCTATGTTGTGTTAAGACAAATATACTAATTCCGGGTTTACAGCAGTATCCAAGATGGCATTTGTTTTCATGTTCGCTAAATGTATGACCAGTTCTTGCTTCGAATTAATTATTATATGCCTGTAATCTTCAGCAAAACCAAGCAGCATTGATATAGGCACACAAATTTCAAATTTGCTGCCATCGTAAACAGGAAGCACGTAGTTATCTTAAATACTCCAGCCGGACATTTTCGCTGCGGGCTGTTGATTTTGCATTAAAGAGAGATACTTTTTAATAGTGGCCATGATGCCGATGTCTCGGGTCGTATCCAGTTCGACTCCATTCATATGAAATAACCTGAATCAAGTGTAGTACACCATTTTTTATTATTTTTGCAGTTTGAGGCGCCCCACCATTTGCTTTGGTTATTGCACCGCGAAATCTAAGGTACAAATTGCAGGGGGCTGTATAAATATCTGAATTTTGAACGGGGATTCGAACCTCTGACGACAGAGGGTAGAACCCCGGCAATAATGAAACGAAGGAATGAAATTCTGTTTTAGTAATTGTATTTTCATAACCTACCGCCTGCTCGACATTAAGTATTTCCACGTCCATTTTTTCTCTCGGTAAATTCTAGTCTTTTCAGATAACATACGTTTTGATGTGCCTGCACATAATGAACACTGTGATTTCTTAGCCCGACATGGTTTTATATTATTCTTAAAATTCAATCCCAATGTTTTTCAATTGTAATCGCAGTGTAATTACTTCATCGCGAAAATTAATAAGCCGATCTTCTTGATCTACGACGCGAACAGTAATTTCCTGCATGTTATTTGCAGTGAGTGGAGCATAAATAAGCATTTTAGGTACTACCAACTTATATCCTGGAGGTACATTTGGCAAAAATTCATGCACTGTCTGACTAGGTTTGCCATCAAGATAGGATTCGCAAACCAAATTACATGTTATTTGTATTACGTTTATTGGTAATATAGAAACAGGGAGTGTGGATTCGTGCAGTTTGCCCACCTCATAAATTTTGTTTTCTTAACCAAGCAGTGAGGCTACCGTATCTTGTTTTCGGAAATCGCTATGTTATCGATTTCGTAAGCACCCTCGGGTAAAGTTATTTCTTCCGGCTGTGCTGCGCTGGAGACTAACATATAATGGAATGTCGCATTCCTACGATCCACGTTCGGGACGGAATTTCACATTTGGAAATCCCTCAGTGCTACTGACCACGCCCCGTCAAGCTTCAGTGGGGGGAAATGCTCCGAACACAGCTCGGAACTATTACCTGACAAAATAAATGTTACAGACATTTCTGATGTCTTGCAATCAATCACACAAACTTTTATATCAACTCGAAAGAAATCTCAGGCATAGGTGCCCACAGTTGTATTCGCTGGGCCACTGTTCCGGCAAGTAGTTGTAAGTTAATGTAGTGCCACGCATGTAATGTTTAAATTCAGCTAATGGACATAAATTTCCAAAACTATCGAAAAACTGAACACTGTTTCCCGACATTTTATACGCTACCCAGTATGTTCCATTTCCGTTACTGTTGTCTAGATTAATGACAGCGTGCTCATTACACCACGGTTTACTAGGCAGAGAATCACGCATGTAAACGCCTCTGAAATTTGGTCCGAGCGAATTTTTTTATGTCGATGTTTGTAAGCGGACGTTTAGGTAATATTTTTAAGATTTCTTTTTTTTCGTCACCTGCTTTTTTTTAACTGCTAACTGCCTCTTCCTATTGCATACGGCTTCAAATACAGCCTGTGTCCATTTTTTTTCGCCTCGATTTTTGCAGTGTGAACAGCCCTGGCAACACTACTAAATCCTCCGATAAGGCTACCTAGAGCGCCCAAGGCGGGCAATACCAGCGGCAAGAAACTGCCGCGCTTTTTCCCGCCCTTCTTGCGACGTGGTTTTCTCGCAGTCTTCCTACCAAAACGAATGCCCATCCCTCGTTTTACTTTCGATTTCATAAGTTTTGAAATGCCCCAAGCTGCAAGTCGTTCACCAAACTTTGCATTGGACGATTTTGCTCTCTATGCTAATTCTGCATCAGCAGTGTGTCTATCCGCTAAGTTATTGCTAGCTGCGTATTTTATATCGTTTTCCCTGCAAGCAGAGTCTAGCATATTTATACCTTTATCACCTCTTGCTAATCTTTTAGCTAGCTTTGCACCACATCCACAAAATTTATAGCCACATATGTGTGCTTCGAATGACAGGTGATTAATAAGCGTATCCAATAATCCGCGGCCAGTTTTTTTCGCGACGTTAACTATTCGTGGCATTACTGTACACTGACATCCATTAAAAAATAGCTGCACTTTATATACATTTGCATTCTGCCTCTATATATGTACTGACACTTTGCAGATTAGTCTTTTCAGCCACATGTAGATCACCAAGCAAGAAGTTTCGCTTTCAGTATGCATTACGCCCGAAGACGAAGCAGCGTCTCGGAAATCGCGACGTGGCGTTCTATTGCCTTGTACTATAAGGGCACTTTTTTGTGGAAATTCCGGCTGTGGTAAAACATTCATCTTGCTAAGTTTACTAGAGGAACCAAACGGGGTTCGATACGAGAATGTTTATCTGTATTCGGAATCTCTACAGGAGCCAAAATACAAACGTCTGGAGCTAATTTTGCGAGAAATAGACAGACTTGGTTTCTATATGTTTAGTGACAATGAAAACATAGTCCCACCAGATAAAGTTAAGCCTAATTCAACTTTAATTTTTGATGATTTAGCATGCGAGAAACAATCAACTATGCAGAAATACTATTCGATGGGTCGGCATGTCATGGTAGATCTGTTTTGTCTCTGTCAGACTTATTCACGAATGCCGAAACAATTGTTAAGAGACAATGGAAACCTATTAGTACTGTTTCGAATGGACAACACAAATTTATGACACGTTTATTCAGATCATGTAAATACAGAAATGACGTTTGATAAGTTTAAAGACATGTGTGTATGCTGAAAGGACCTGTACGGTTTTTTAGTAATAAGTAAAGAATGTCCCTTACTTAAAGGCAAGTATCGGCGTGGTTTCGATCAGTTTATAAGCATACACCAGTAAGAAATGAGCTTCGACATTTCGAAATTTGGCCATGATGGCACGAAGAGAGGCATTGAAAATTGCATCCCTCAGACTGACGACGGCCAGTGCAGTATTGGCGGGAAACGACTTAAACCTGTAGGTGAGCCAAAACAAGTAGGCGATGCGGTCAATAAGGCTTATGTTTAGTCGGCAAATTCAGAAACCTTAAAAAATGTTAGAAGCTACGTTAGAACGTCTCCTTGCTAGCATTATTGGTAATACAAAAGAAATGCCAGTAAACATGTCAAATTTAGTTGACAAAAACTGGGAATTTTAGAGAAGCGGCTGATTGAAAAACTTAAGGAATCGATAACATCTCTGCTGGCTAAACTAGAAATTGCTATTACGAAAAATATGGCTGCAATAGCTTCTATTCAGCATCTGGCAGTTCCCAATAAGTCTGTAGTTACTCAACCTGTGGCCCGCAAACCTGTTCAGGCCAAAACCTATGCCGGCGAAAAAATATTTATAAAAGCCTTACATGTTTTGTAAAAGTTTTTTTTCACACACTGTGCACCATGAACACATTTACATTGTCGAAATTTGGGCACGGTAGCAAGGTGAACATTTGAACAATTATTGACGAACTTGAAGTAATGTTAGTCTCTAAGCTTGCGCAAATAGAGTAAGGTGTTACAGCCAAAATTATAGCTGCACTTGCAGAGACAACATACAGTGATCAAAATGGAAACACTGTTTGCACATTCAAGATGCGCTGGATAAACATTGCAAGCATTAGTACTGACGAGGCCGACTAATATTGAACGAGAAGAATATATAAACCGTTAAAGACAGAATTTTTAACGAAGTATAATGTCTGTTGCTACTGAGGAATTACATCGCATGGTTGAAAACATTCGAGCTAAATATTTGTTGGCAAAACGTAAGCGCATGGAACATGATGCTATGTTGGAGGAAACATTCAAACCAATTGTGTCAAAATTAGACAGTTTGAAGCAGCAACAACTCGTGCAGGAATCGGCCGACATTAAGGAAGGAGTGGGCTTCGAACCTGCGGTCAAGAGGAAGAGAAGACAGGCCGAAGATGATATGTCCTTGGCAGAGTGGAAGCGACAGAAGCTAGCTGCTCATAAACGCAGCACGAGTGCAGAACATTATTTAAAGTCATCTAATCCCGCTCTAGCTAACAGAACATTCGGTGTGTGTAAACAAAACAATAAATGGTATTTGGGAATTAAACAAATTGTTTTCCTTCCCAATGGCAGCTTAGAAGTTGGAAGTGTTACAATATACGTCCGCAGTGGGACTATACGAATTGATTTTTAAATCTAACCCAGGCGACTACACACAGGCTGCGCTGCGACAGTATAAAAGACTTTTGACTATTACCAGTGCTCATTTGAAAGATAACGATCCTTATAGTGACGCTTACAAAGTCGAGCCACATTCAAAATTAAGTGTTATTGTAAATTTGTTCCCCGATATCGTAACAGGCTCTGGGTTATTTAGCAATCGTAAAATTGATGATAACAGGCGATTACATTATGTGTATTGAAATGATATGAATGAGCTAGTGAATCCTTTGAAATTACTAATAGGTTCTCAGAGGGCAGGTAACGATTCTCACAAAAACGAAATTAATTGCATTATCGAAGAATTACTTGAAAGCAGTCATATTGTATAATGTCTCGTGCTGAAATTGCTGCTGAATTACATTAACTTGCACGCAGAAACCTCCTAGACGCAGAGTATTAGTTTTTGGCTTGAACTATCTTTTTCAAGCCGACTTGGTTGAAATGCACGAGTATGCAAGATATAGGCATAATAAAGCTTTCAATTATATGCTAACTGTAATTAATTGTTATAGTAAGTTTGCCTGGGTCGTACCTTTAAAAAACAAAACAGGGAAATCGGTCACTCGAGCCATTGCCACTGTTCTACTTGGTCAAAAGGCCCCGAAACTCTTACAAACTGACCTAGGAGGGGGATTTTTTAATCCTGAATTCCGCACGCTAATGAAAAAGCATAATATCAATCACTATGCAACAAGTACAGGCATGAAGAGCGTAATCGTGGAACGCTTTAATAAATCATTGAAGAATCGTATGTTTCAAAGATTCTCAGCGCAGGGTAATTATAAATGGTTTGATATTCTACCTACGCTAATAACATGAATACAAAAATTCGTTTCACAGAACTATTAAAATGCGACCTGTTGACGTAACAGACGATTCTTTTCTACACTCTGTGTATAAAATTGAAAAGAAAATTGACTCACGTAAATTAAAAGCCAGCATTTCGATAAAGTATGTATTTCGAGACATAAAGGCGTTTTTAAACATGGTTTTAATCCATCATGGAGCAACGAATTATACAAAGTTGTTAAAATTCGCCACTATGAACCCTGAACATACTACTTAGAAGATATGAACGGTAATTTAATTAAGGGTGAATTCTATTCTGACGAGATACAGCCCACAAAGTACCCGGACATATTTATGGTACAGAAAGTCTTAAAACGAAGAGCAAACAAGCTGTTTGTAAGTTGGATGGGTCATGGGCCTGAATTCAACAGCTGGATACGAAGTCATCTATTATAAAAGAGTAGTAAATTTCGTACTGCCAGAAGATTGCAAGAAAATGTATGAACGCTATTTGTAATGTATAACCTTGTACAGTATGTTTCAAATTATTTTTATAAACATATTACTAGTTTTTCTAATTCAAGTACTGCCGACCAGTATTCATAAGTTTCGTGTGAAGGCATCTGTTATGACACTGGCTGGCGCCACAAGCTGGCTCGCTCGAGCAAATTTCAGAATGAATGTCTAAGTTCAGTGACCAGCGATGCAGCTATGTAACAGAATTGTGCAGCACTGTGCTCGTCCTTCCCTCCCCTGCTTCCTACCCTCCAAGTCGTAGTCGGCCGCACTTTTCCGTTTTGTCTACAACTATACATGGCTGACTTTGATGCTGTGACTTCATTTTGTCTTTGAACTTCGCGCAGCAGTTGCTAACTGCACATTATTATGTCTTCATCGGTGATTGAGTACGAGGTTATGGAGGCGGCAGCGTGTTTGGATGCACAAGTGACGGCGGAGCTAGAGGGGCAGCCCCGAGACGACGACGCCATTGCGGAGACGAGCGGACTTTGCCCACATCGTCCATCCCCGCCGAGCATCGTCTCAGACAGCGAGGACGTTTTGCTATACAGTGTTCATCGCCGCCAGTAGCAAAGAAGGGGAGTGGAGGCCAAGTGTACAGCTAGTGAGCGGCACCCTGTGTCGCGTTTCGACATCGAGCACCATGGAGGATGACGTGGTCGGCACATGGAGTTGTCTGTCGGCGGCAACAAGAGGCTACATGGCCGCCATGTCCTGGCCACCATGTCCCGTCTCCGAGGGGGTCGGTGGGAGAAGAAGAGGTTGCGGGTGAGGCGTCGTCTTTGTTTCGACGTCCCCACAGCAAATCCCAACGCCTATCATGTGGAAGCTTGACACCTCGGAGGATGACGTCGCTACCCTCGAGAACTTGTCCGCCTAATACATGGTCGTCACCGCTGCCCCTTAGGTCGTCACTGCTGCCCTAGACATCGTCACCGCTGCCCCGAGGACTCCACCGCCGCACATTTGAGGCTATGCCTAGTGTTCCCTAGCAATAGTGCAAGTATGCAGGCCAGGAACCTTACTCCTTCATCTCCCGAGATTGTCGAAGAGTCCCAGAAATATTCTGACAGCTCATTTTTTCAAATGGACCAGCGACTTATTTCTGAGACGAGCTCAGATCTCGAGCGATTAAGGCATGAGCATCATAGCTATCATCAATCTCCTGCGGTCAGGGTCATGTGTCACTGGGTCATGTGTCGCATAATGCTGATTCGCAGAGAGGCGACAATAATGGGCATTTAGAGTAAAACTTCAATCCAGATTGAACCTGAAGTGGAGTCAACTCGGAGTGAATGTGTAGCGAACATGGATCGGAGAACTGTGTTTACGGCAAATATTACAATCCAGATTGAACTGCAAACAAGAGCTAAGTTGAAGTCAACCTTGACTGAAAACATAATAAAGCTATCTATCGGGGACAGTACAAAGCAGAGAACAGATGACAAACGAAAAATAAGAGTTTATCCAAATAAGGCTTTTCTTCATAAGATGCACCCCTTGTCTTGTTCCGTTTGCTTTATAAAAGCCGTTTAGATTTACAAGTACCTGCTTTTAACGCTTTCTATTAAATTATAATGTGTTCTCTGTTCTTTTTAACCTAACCACAACACATAACACCACAATATGGCAGCAACTTTGTCCTGCGCATTTTCTTTTCAGTCCAGACTGTGTTTACAGTAAATATCAATCCGGATTCTTCACTCCAGTCCACCTCAACAAGTGGAGTGGATTATCTCGCTTCGGGAGGGGTTGGTGCAAAGTCTGAACATGTTATGGCCACAGCCGCTTGGTAGTGCTAGGATCGTCCTCCACTAGCGCTCCAAAGCATATGGGGATGGAACTATGTGCTCGACCTCCTCAAAAAGCGCTACAGTAAATCCCATAAGGTTGACCTGCCCTGGGCGAGGCGGCAGCTTGTACAGAAACCGACACGAGTTGTTGCCTCTGTTGCCCAATCATGATTGGGGAAATTATTAGTGGTAACAGTCTCAGGCAGTATCGAAGCTGTTTCCATAGCAACTGACGAAAGTTTGTCAGCTTCGCTGGTGCCCTTCTTGCTTAACCTAGAGGGCGCCTGTTATACTTGGGGAGGGGGTCGTGGGTTCGATTCCCTGCGCTTGCCTTGTGGCATATTTTTCATTTTTCCCTTGCAGGGCTGTTTGCCAGCCTCGTTTGTTAGGCGTTGAGGGGGGGGGGGAGGGCGCTGGGTTTTTCCGCCTCTCCCTACTTGGTGCCAGCCTTCTTCCCAGCTATCCTGCTCTTGGGCTCCTATAGGCCTCTCTGCCTGTTTTCTGGGCGGAGGGTCCCTGGTTTGTTGTTGGCCCTCGTCGTTTCAAGCTCGCCGACTAGCATAATATTGCTACTCTCTCTGTGACTAATCATAGGAGGTTTATTGTTTGGCCACTTGTCTGCTGGCCTGCGTGAGTTGGCTGCCCTAATGTGAACATCACAGCCTCTGTAGTCAGCTGCATGTGGCTGCTTTTACAGAGCGCACATTGGCGCAGTTGCCTTACACCTGGCTGTGGCATGATTGCCGGAGCACCAGCGACACAC
The DNA here is from genome assembly GCA_003012365.1 of Medauroidea extradentata. NCBI lineage: Eukaryota > Metazoa > Arthropoda > Insecta > Phasmatodea > Phasmatidae > Medauroidea > Medauroidea extradentata. The sequence continues at coordinate 44,909 of PNEQ01053652.1, forward strand.
AGTCATGGCTCTACAGGCGCCAGCCACATGTCCCAGTCTCTGGCAATTACTACATTGTAGTATGCCTTTAGGGTGCCTTAATGGCTCTATCTTGACTCGTACATACATACAGTACTGTACAGTCAAGATCTGGTGGCACTTGTCTACAACTATTTTAACATGGGCAATATATCCCTCCTGTTGCTCTGAACTGGCGTGACTTTTTGTACAGCCACGCCTTGACTGATAAGGCTGCTGTAATCATTTGGCAGTCAGTGCCTTGGGGAACATTATTCCTGTGCGCTCGGATTTGGAGCGCAGGGCTGCATGCGATGCCTGCTTGGGTCAGTATTCGCAGCACAGTTGCATGCCCGCTGATTGTGGCCATGTGCTAGTAATAAGGCTAAATTTGTATTGTACACTTTTAAAGTAATACTTTCCTCCCTGACAATTTTATATAACTCGTCGTAAGGATGTTACTAATCAAGAAATACTATTAATGGCTTTGGTTTTGGCCCTGGTTGAGTTGCAGCGCTGGCTGGATTGTTCTGTGGTGCGGTACTGCAGCTTCCTGCTGTGGGTCTTGTGGGCTGAAGACCTGAATGTTGCTGAAATGTGAGCTGAATGTCCGTCTCACATGTTCACTACTGGTCTGGGCTGACTGTTTGCTTATTTTCCGCAAGTTGGTTTCGTCAGAGCCAGGGAGACAGGATGGAAACGAACTTGGCTGTTCTGGGCTTCCCTGGGGCGCAGTGGTTGTCTCCATTGCATCTATAGTTCCTATTTTTGCCCTACTTTCATCTGCGGTTGCATTTTACCCCGTATTTTTACTGTGGGCGATGTTCAATTTACCGTCACGAGACTCGTGACTATAGCTCTCAGAGGGGGACGGGCGGAGATGGGTAACGGGCTCGCGTGGCAAAAGTTGGCAGCCCTGCACGGTGACCTTGTTTCCATCGATGCTAGTCGCCTCGAGGGGATGGGTAGAGGGTCAGGTGCGGGGATCTGTCTGGGCGCTTCTTCACAGCTCCAGGGTCGCGAAACGATTTAACCTACTCCAAGCATAGACTGAATTTTGTGCTGCTCTGCCTAGTAATCCCAGTGTACTGGAATGCTTCAGTAATTCTTGTGCCCTTCTTGGCGCCCCTTGTTTGCGCGAGCGTGACCTAGTTTTGTCCTGCAACACGAACCCGTCATTGCTTTTAGGCAGAGGCACTTCTAGCTCAGCTGCCGAGGGAATCTTGTAGTCTTCTGCACTCGTCCTACTGCGATGTCTTCAAGTCTTGAAAGTTGGGTACCTACAGTTAACCTAACACATGCAGTGTATTAAAATAGTTCGTGTCCAAAATCCACTTCACCTTGCTTCTGCGATTACGCTGTTAGTCGGGCTGGGAATCCATGGGCCGACGGAACTGATTAATTTTGTGAGTAAATGTAATCCCTAATAGCTAAGCCTAGCGGGGTTTGGTGATTCACTTGTTCCTGCTCGCTATTTGCGACTTGCAGCAAATGAGAAGAAACCTTCGTGCTTTGTGCCTAATGTGTGCCGTCGCCATTTCCTGATGTGCCATCCGAGGCCGTGCTGTCGCGAGACCGAAAGCTGTTTTAACTTGGCTCCAGACCCGTATTAGAAACTAGTGCAGGTATGTCTTGCACATAAGGTTGGGAGAAAGCCCCTTTCAACATACAAGGTTCACAATATAGCTTCGGGATAGCTCGTACATGCATATATAAAAATTCAGTACATGTTCTATATTGGAAGCAAATATTTCCATGTGGTCCCAACTCTTTAATTTAAACAAAAATAGTGAATGGGCCCCATTATTGGCAACCAAAACATATACTCCAATAGCTTTAGAACACATGCAGAATAGTTTGTAATTTAATTAGTAATTGATAATAAGTTATGGTGTGGAAGAGAAAACGAAATATCAAAACTTCAATAAATATTATATAAATGTATAATAAGATTATGTTACCTTTTGTCTAAATGTACATGAAGTTGATACACAAACTTCGTAAGGGTAGTATTTCACTGTAGATTTCTCATTAAGCATATCCAATAAAATTGTACTGAAGATTTTACAAAAAAAAAAAAAAAACTATTTGTGCCTATGCGAATTTGGTGATATTGGTCCAAATTTTAATGTGGTTTTCGGTTGTGGTTCGTTGAAGATTATTCCAAATTAAAGCTTAATAATAAGATACCATACAAAATGTGTTTTTGGTATTGCACCAGAACAAGGATTGAATTAACCGAACCTTCCTTCATGTTCGCGACATTCTACATCTGAAACTATGTTCGCAATAGAATTAGTTAAATGTGGAACATATTTACCATATTTAGTTTCAAAATCTTCATTCATGGCATGAGCAATCTCAAATATTCTCTGTTTTTCATTAAAGGCGACAAAACTATTTTGAATAATTTTCGCTCCTTCTTCGTTGTAGGCTCACCGTAAGAGGCGTATGTGTACTTGCATGAACATACTCCTCACATTTTCAATAATGGCAGTCAGTGGCACAAAGACGATTATCAGCATAAAGAGAATAACAAATGCTTAATTTTTAAAACAATTTTTAAAACTTTGATACTGTTTCCATTCCTTTCTGTTAATTATTAGTCTTTTTAAAAATGTTTTCGTATAATCTACACACAAACAACATTTTAAATCTAATGGGACCCCTATTAACTGAAAAAATTTACGCACGACCTTCATTCGTATGAAAATACAACTCGAACATCACATTATTGAAAATATTAATATTTCTTTAAATTTTGACAGTTTGACTTTGGCCACACTAACATAAAAACCAAAATAATGGTTCCTGTCATATATCATGTTGTTGGATAGAGAACCAAGAACTACTCATTGTCGAGATGTGCCAGTTTATATATATGTATATTAAACTAACCGGGAAAATTGCTAGACAAGTAATATTTTTTGACGTAAAGTCTGCTTAAAATGCATCTACCACTGTAAGTTACAACTTTAGTGATAGTTCCTAATTAAATTAAATAGTACGGTACAATTCAAAACGATGTTTAGGTATTGCACCAGCCCAAGGAGGATCTTCATCAAGCCTTTCTTCATAATCGTGATCGAACCTTTCTTCATTCTCGCGACATTCTATATCCAAAACCACGTTAGCGATAGAATTAGTCAAATGTGGAGCCCATTTACAGAATTTAGTTACAAAAATTTCATTAAAAATATATGTAATCTCAAATACTCTATGCTTACTATTTAACAAGTACAAATTATTCGTAATAATTTTCGCACCTTTTTTCTTGTTAGCTTACCGTGGAAATCAACGGCTCGAAGGTGGATATTAGAGTGAAGCGAATAATAAACTCTTTGCTTCTAAACACACTTTTAAAACTTTAATACAATTCACAATTCTTTTTATTAATGCTTAGAATTATTTCAAACATTTTTGAGCAATCTAAAGACTACCTACCTCTATAATCTAATGGGACACTAATTGCTCCAGAAAATGTATGCACATCTTTCACTTGTTTGAGAACACCATTCGAACATCACAATATAATAAAAAAAAACCTTTCTCTAAATTTTGGAATTTTTACTTGTGCGATGCTCACATCAAAGCCAAAACAATTGACCATGAATTATACCATTTTGTTGGTTACTGAATCAAGATGAACCAAGAACTACTCTGTTGAGATGTGTGTCAGTATATATACTAAACCAACAGGAAAATAGTTTCCAGGCAAGTGGCAATTTTTCTTTACTAGAACTCAAGGTCTATTTAATAAAGTGTGTCATACCACTCACTTACCTTGTACAGTGTTGGAGCAGATATATGGAAAGGGTCAAATAAGTTGTAATAGTTGTTTGGGCGCTGCACGTATTGTTACAAGTTTAAGACAAAAACTTCATATGTGCGCAATTCCCATGAGTTCTTTTGGGATAAAGGTCTTATAATTAGAAATAAAAGTGTTGAATTAAGTTATTGATTTACTAGCTCACAAAGCTTACAAAAACACAAAACAGCAATCAACTATAACTTTCACAACACAATTAGTTATGCACACAATAACTCCTGTGTCAGAGACATGTTAATTAACTTTGACAATTAAAGCACAAAAATGCCTACCATCAAATAATTAAACACTAGAAATCACAATAAAATTCAGTCATATATCCAACCAACAGTCTCTCAAATAGTGACAGTGTACAACCTTGATAGTCCTCAGTGGTGATGAATCGGAGTGTGCTGCGCAGCACCCTGAGTGCACCGCTGTCTTCACTCTTGAGGTCTTCGGTTCGACTCCCGTCATGCATATCCTCTTCGCTCGTCAGCCCACCGCAGCAGTCCTCTTTGTTCGCCCAACACAGCTCCGAAGGTAGCTGCCTACCGCCTCACAGTAGACTCTGATGCCACCAAAATGTCTTCACCAGTCTCTTTCCACAAGCATAGCACCTTCCTCTAGCACGACCAATAACGAACTCTCCCAAATCCGTCGATTCGGCCCTCTCATACTCTTCGAAACAGGCGGGAAATAACCACATTACAGGGGTCTAAAAATGGACATTTCATCATGTTTCGGACGTGATTTGAATCTCGTAGGCCGCTTCTCAGGGTAAAAGTGCAGTTAAGACATGTATCTATGACGTAGCTTTGGTGTGACTTCCATCACATCGCCAACCAGCTTGTGAATCATGGGCCAGTCCACAAAACGTTACGAAACAGCTGCCGACCACAGGCCTCCAGGTACATGGCACGCAACACTGCCCCCTCCTTAAGTATGTTCGTCCCGAACAGACACAGCAACCTCAGGTCCATCGTAGAGGGCCAATCTGTTAATGTGTACAACGTTAGGTCCTCTCGCCCGAGAGCCTCGACGAACAATCCGAAACACCACATCATTGATCTTCTTCACTATTTTATATAGGCCTTCCCAATTCTTCTGCAGCTTGGGACAATACCCCTACTTTCTCTGAAGGTTGTACAACCCTACCAGTTGTCCTTCTGGATTGTTTCATCTGGTGCATTCCTATCGTAGCGGGTCTTCATCCTGTCGGTGTTGATCCTAAGGTGTCGCCGGGCAAAGTTGTGAGTGTGAACCAACTTGCGACGTAACTGAATGGTATGCACAGGGGACGCATACTGGTCTTCCTCCGCCGGTCGTTCGAACATCAGGTCGCACGAGAGACGGAACTCTCTTCCAAACATCATCCTTTATGGTGTCACATTAGTTGCTTCATGAATGGCAGAGCGGTATGCTAGCAGAAAAAGTGGTACTTTGGAGTCCCAATCCTTTTGATTATCAGTTACAAAGATGGTCAGGTACTGCTCCAGGGTGAGATTTAGACGTTCGACCATTCCATCAGACTGTGGATGTAGTGGAATGGTTCGGGTCTGCTTCATACCTATTATCCTCATCACTTCTTGGAAAAGGGCCGCTTCGAAGTTCCGCCCTTGGTCCGAGTGAAGCGCCAATGGCACCCCAAACCTTTAGAACACATGTTCGACCAGTGCATCAGCCACCATGCTGGCTTCTTGATTCGGTATGGGAAGAACCTCTGGCCATTTGGTGAAGTAGTCCTGCACCACCAACAAGTACCGATTGTTTCTCTCGGTTATTGGCAAGGGACCCAAGATGTCGACTGCCATTATCTCAAATGGGGCTCCCACATTGTACTTCTGGAGACGACCTCGACCTCTGACCCTAGGACCTTTCTTTGCAACACAGTCGTCACACATTCGGCACCATCTTGTAGCAGCCCCCGTAATTAGTAGTAGTTATCACTGTAATTATGCATAAAGTATATGTCAAACAAGTGTGAATGGAAAGAGATCTCTAGAGTGTTAACACTAATAATAAGTATTTTATAATGAATGTATCAAAACTGTATAGAGTTAATGTACAATAGTAAAGTTGATCATGGTAGTGTATTGTTTAGTTATTGTTTG
>PNEQ01053656.1:0-18659 GCA_003012365.1 Medauroidea extradentata
TTTTTTCCCCCCCCCCCCCCCCAGAACCCGGACATAACAGAACATTTTGAAATTGCATTTTTTCTGCTAAGTGTCTCTAGGCCCCGACTTCCGTAGCGTTTTGCGGGAAATTAATTAACGTAATAATGTAAACATAAATTGATATCAGAAGCCAGACGTCACACTGCTGAGCGGTAGATATGACCGACCCTTGTCCCCAAAAAATGAGAAAATCGAGATTCCGAGTGTCTTCTCTCGAGCGAATAGACCGACTTCCGTAGTATTTAACGGAAAATAACGCAAGTGATAGTTGAAATATAAATTTATATCAGTAGGCAGACGTCTTACAATCAAAAGAACACCGCTAAACAGTAGATACGATCGATCGTTGTCCTAAAAAAAAAAAAAAGAGAAAACCGAGCTGTCGAGTGCCTTCTCATGAGCGAAATAGCCCGATTTGCGTAGCGTTTAATGGAAAAAAAAGTAGGCATTCCTTACTAGTAAAATGCCCTTGTAAATTATTCACCAAAGAAAGAAGGAATAAGCGGATGTATTTATTCATTGCGCAGATTTATATAACTTAACGTAAAAACATTCCCTTGACGCTGTAGTTGAATTGTACGAGAACGTAGATACTAGTAGCGTGCAGAGCGGACAGATAGCGCAACTGTACGAACGTTCACAAGATGGTGGATAGATAGCGGCACCGTAGCATATACCAACGTTGTTCCAAAAACGCCATTTTGTGACGTTCTTACCTAAAATCGTCGAGAATTACATGTATAAGTGATTGAAAATAATCACTTTCACAATAAGTACATGCGGTAAAAATAAATTAGGAGTTCCGGGATTACGTAATACACGAACGTCTATTTATTTTCCAAGTTCGACATACCCGGAGACAAATGTTTCTACACTTGGAAAATAGGTAGCGCTATTTTCGTGCTAACTTGTGAAACACACGTTTTACGACAAGCAGTAACGAACTGTTTAAGCAAATTATGCGCCAAGTTAATTGTTTTAATTACGTATGGTGTTAACGCAATAAAGAAAAATATCACGCTATTATTTATAGGGTTCGTGTAAAAAAGTAAACTCATTCGGCGCGAGACGAGAGAGATATAAGACGTCGTGAAACAGTCTAGAAGGAGGCTGTACTATAGTTAAATGAGCATCTGCGCATGCGCTGGAACTTTGTGTGTCTATAGTACGACCACAATAAAGATCCTAACATGTCGTCGTTGGAGACAGGCCGGCCGGCTTGGCACAGGCGGCGCCGCACGGTTTCCAAACTGTCACTGCCACATTTTTTAACGGATTTTCGCTATTTTTGTTTTATTTTTAATATTGTAACTTACCAAGTAATAACTGAAACTCTACAATTCATATTTTAATGCCGTGAATTAGATACAGTATGTTTTATTTATTGTCAATGTAATTCCTAACAATTTTTTTTTGTCATATAATTTTGATATTTTTTGAGGGTTCCTGAGATTGTATTCGTAGAATCGCTACCTTCGTTAAATCCAGGGTTCGTAAAATCGGGGGTCTAGTGTATCTATAATGTTTCTTTGTGAACCTGAACACTACTAATCAACATAACTTCACCTTGCAGAAATTATATAATGTCTTCATTATTTACAAAGCAACATAGTCCTAGGAATATTCAAATACACTAAAACCTCTTTATAACAACCCCTTATATAACAACCACCTCTCTATAACAAACCTTTCCTCAAGAACCGTGGGGTTTTAAAATAGGCGTTTTGCTGTATAATTAAACCTCTTTATAAAGACCATCCCTATATTAAGACTAGATTCTAGGGAACCGTAAGGGGTCTTAATAGAGAGGTTTTGCTGTACAACAATTTTCACTTATGTCAATTCACTTTCCACTTTCAAAATGCTGTTGTGAAGTTATGGAGAGAAAAGCTCTCGGTACCAGAATTAAAAGCATTTAATAAATTGTCGAAAAACAGACGTGTAATACCTGGTCACTACAACATCACTCTTTGAATCCCAGAAACGTACTGTAATGTGTATTTGATGTTTATTAGAAACTTTGTTCAATGATTCGTCAAAACAAACTACAACTTTCTTCTCCTTCTAGCAATTAACTCATTTCATCCATGAAATACGACGCAAGACCAAATGTGACGTAAAACCTATCTTATCTCACTATAACTGAAGTTTCTTTGCTGTGACACTAATCTGGAAACATTGTTGTTTCACATGGTACAAATTTGAAATAAGCATCTAGGCCTACCTTCACAGCTTAAACTCCCAGCCTACTTAAGGTTTTCTGCCTTCAATGTTGCTCATAACGGAACGCCGGCCCATGTCGCTTAAAGAAAAAGTAACATTGCACGAATTGCACCTTGCAGTTATCACCAGGATCTTCGCGATTCATTTAATAGTAGTAGGATCGGTTAACTAATACAATCTCTTTCTTCCTGTCATGACTGATTTCCCTAAATTAACTTAAGTTGTGGAAATAACACACATTGTCCAGATATTTTTAATGCAGTTAATCATTTTTATAAACACACACGTGATCACGTCATGCTCTAACTTTTTAACACACATGCACGAGCCCAAAAGTTCAGGCGTGTTTAACCATTACGCAGAACGGTAGATAAAATACAATTTTAATGTAAGTCCACTGACTTCAGACATAAGAAAATATTAATACTCAGACAAACCATATGAAAAAATAGTGCGCCACGCCACGTAAAAAATAAACAACAGACAACAATTTACGAACGTATCAGCATGCCGCATGTTAAGAAAAAAAGCGAACTGAGAATCCTATGTCAAACGTCGACTCTGAACGGTAATTTTCAAAATACTCTTTGATTGTTAGTGACCGAAGTAGATCGCTGAAGCCAGAAAATGCGGAACTTCTAACAATGGTAGCATTTTCGTGATTTTTGTGTAAAAGTGTGCACAGCAAAATTTCTACAGTTATTGTTTTTTTTATTGTGTCATTCTAGATATTCAAACTCTGATGGCCTGACGAATAGTGAATGTTTTAAGGTGAATGTTTGTGAATGAATGTTTCAACCAGAACATTAAAGCGATGATAAAATGTGATGTTAATATTATAGGCTTAACTACTATTTTTTTGTCACATTCATGAAATATACGATGTGTAACTACTAGAAAATAGCTAATAACCTCATACTTTTTTAAAGATGAAATAAAGACGAAATGTGCAGTTTCTAATGACGAAATCAGGCTTAAAATAAAACCATATAATCTTGGCTCTACTTATTTAGTGCTTTTGATGCATGTTTAAAAAACTCTCTTTAGGTAAAATCGAAGTGATAGTATCAGTGAAAACAATGCATTTATCATATTTGTCACATAAAACTTGGTATAGTTTTAAGTTACCAATATCGGAATTGAATATACTGTTATGGGAAGATTCATTGTACGTGCACGTACCATTTAAAGAGAACACCTTGAAATGTTAAGCGATCTAATTTTTTTTTTACAGTTTGGTTAACACTGTTTAGCATTTTACAATTTTTCTGCAATGCTATCGCGAAATAAGACAGTTACAGTACGCATTTGAAAAGGAATGGGAAGTTCTTTACTCAGGTCAACAAATGTTTCCACGAACACGTCACACTTCTCCATGATAATCAATTTTTGTGTTATCGAAAATGCCCATTTTTTAAATAAATTATATTGTTGTTATACTGTATTACCATCTAATCATGCTGCACTATAATGGAAAAGACTTTAAAACACATCTTTTTATAATGTAACATTTTCAAAAACATTTTGCAAAGTTTAGGTTAAAGTTATCATTTGCGCAACCCACAACAAACGAACGAACATAAAAAAATCATTGTTGGCAACGTAGGTACAGTGATCGATAGCGTTCCAATCTATAGTGCTAGCAGTGGCAATTTTCTTGCCGCCATCTTGAATTTATTGTGCAGTGAGCGCAAGCATTACACGCGATCACTGTCAATCTGCTATGGGTTTGCACGTGATCAATGGCGGATTGTATTTGTGTTAAGCACATGCGTTTGCCACCCTGAGTGTACCTGCTCGCTAACGTCTGTGGAAGGCTACATCTCACAGCAGTTATCTATGATGACAATACAAAACAGTGAACAAACGCGGTGTTATTCTTAAAGCTTCATTTGTTTACTAGAGAAAATCGTGTAAAAAACTTTTTAAAAATGCAGCTTTTTTCTTTACTAAAGTTGACCGTATCACACGGGAAATCAGGCATGTAGCAAAACATAAAATGTGGGAAAATTAACCATGGATCTTATGACAAAAGTTATGGGACCAAACGAACTAAACTACTCAGCTGGGAAAACGTATCTCGTAGGAGCGTCTTAAGCGAGTTTTATTGTACATCATATTCAATATGGTTCGTGACATATTTATATAGGAATATGCAACATTGAACTACCGTACTGGCCTGAATATAAGACTGCCTCAAAAATACGACCCCTCCTTTAACAAATAGCAGAATAAAAAAATAAAATGGACACTAATATAAGACTACCCTTACCTCCTCGTGCAATAAAAACCAGTTTATCATCAGTACTTTTGTAGGATTTTATTAATTTTTAACAAAAAAACAAAAACCATAATTATATAAGAAGAAAAATAAAGATCATCCTCGCTTCCATCTAATGCAATCAAAATGAAACATTTCACAAACCCCATTATTTTGGAATATTTAGGAATAGGTTTGTAAAGTTCATCATGTCTTTCGCAGGGAATCTAAATACTTGACGCGTTCTGTTGCAGTGATTTGTAATTTTGGGAGGTCTTTCTGCCAGAGGCAAATGTTTGCTTCGATCATGTTGTACCGACTCGCGGCAGCACAATTATTTGTTGTTACAGCACATTTTGCTACCGTAACTTTAAAACTTGCATCGTAACTACGTATCTCTCCTTTATTTTATTGTTGTGTCACTGTACCATGCTTTTCTACTTTATGGTCCATTGTAACGCAGTTATTTAAAACAAGACTATACACGTATGTTTACCAAAATACTGAACAGACAAATTCTACCAAAGATGAAACTAGTGACGAACATTTGCACAGTATATTGCTACAAAATAGTAGCAACAGTGCTGCGATGTGTGTGGTGCTCACAAACTAGTGACGAGATCCATACAACAGCGCTGTAATGCACGTGGCGCTCACTAGAACTAACGTCAAGATGGTACTTTTAGCACTTGCAGATGTTACTTCCATGTAGTTGCATATCCATGAAGTCAACGGAGCAATAGAAATAAAAACTGCGTGTTTACGCTCTATTACGGCAACAAAATGTGAAAAACTTTTATCGGCTATCTTATTTGCTTTACAAGAAAGTGGCACGTAAAACCCTTTTTTCTTAATACCGTGAAATACCAACAGTTTTACTGTACATATTCTATACATATGTTGAGAACGTAACCTCAAAATTGTAGACTACGATTATAAGACGAACCCCGTACTTGTAAATTCTATATTTTGGAAAAAGTATAGTCTTATATTCAGGCCAATACGGTAAATGTCAACTAAAGAAAAAATTCCCCAAGGTTCCTGTTAGCCATTCCAGGAATAAAACTTGCTGCACATAATACTTTTCAACTACACAGTACAATCTTGAGAAAGAACTAACTGTCGAGCACATAGCTGCTTCATACCTTGTCTATCAACACCAAATTCAGGTTGACTGAAGCGGTAATATTGTGGTATAATCATGAGCAGCTCTGATACATACTAAACAAGCACCTGCATAATACACACCCAATATTGAACAATATACAGCAGCTGCAGTTCCTTAGCTTCACACCGACAAACAACTTGCGCTCCCCTGAAACAAAACATCACACAGCACATGTAGAATATCCCTGAGAAGACAACAGCTAGCCACATGATACACATCAATATATCAGAGTAAATTTTCTCCCTCACACACTTCAGACAGGGATAACTTTTATGTCATCATTACACACTACAAACACGGTGCAACACAACTTCAAAATCAAATGTAGCAGAATCCCAATTTACAACAAATCTTGTGAACAGGTACAATAAAACCTCTATTTAACAAAACTCAAGGGACCAAAAAATTACAGGTTTGTTGTAAGAGGGTTTGTTAAATAGAGGATTTATACAACTGATTTCTACTCGACATAGAATTTCACATGAACTGCAAAACTTAAGTCGACAATTCACAGTATATCATGAGAATTACAGAAGCAACCAAAAAAAGATACTATTGCTGAGATTGCTATTTATGTCTTGCACATGGAACTTCACGTTAGGTTGCCATTTTTCTAGAACAGGCTTGACGTTTTAAAGTATTTTTTTCGTTTTAACGGATATTTAAAGGTTAAAACGGACAGACGGATAATGTTAAATATTCACGGATATTTATAACATCTGTGTGTCAACAAGTGACACAAAAATTAGCGATGCACATGAATGGATTAACAAGATTCACTAATCTTTTTCGTACTTATTTTAAACTTACAAATCTTTCCCTTTATTTTTGCAGAAAAGGTCATGCTATATACAAGCAAATATACATAAATTTGTGTTTTATTTTATGCCAAAGTAAATAAAAAAGGAAAATTTTTAAAACCCCTCATAATGGCTGCACCCCATATTTTGTGTCAAAAATTTTGGTGAAAACATGCGGCGATTATGCTAATAAATACGTGTACTTACATTTTATGTTAGGCGCCATGATACAAGCAAACTACGTCTCATTCGAGGCCATAAATAAACTTATGCAGATATATTAATTTTTCAACAATAAGTAGTCAGTTTAACATGTTCTCACTCATTCTACAAATTTTTCCAAATAGGAAAACTGGTGGAAAGTTTCACTGCTACTTTACCGAAACAGATTAGAAAATAGTTCAGTCTGTAAAAAACATTAACAGTAAATGGTTTCCTGTATAACATCTCAATTTTTCACAATACTATAATAATTTACTATACATATTAATTTCACTATCAAAACTCTACAACAAGTGTAACCAGGCGGCATCCGAACTCCCTCCTCACACTTGACTTAGTTTACTGTGTACACGTAGCAATCATAATTTCTTTTTTGTTATTGGCCTGTAGTGATCGGATGGAAACACAAGAAACTAGACCTCCCAAAAAAAAACTTTACACCATCTTCGCTTGACTGTAGTATAATTCGTAAATGTAACCATCAGCACAATTACATATCTTGACAACAAGTTCCATCACCAAAGCCGACGCTCCCTGGAGAGAAATGAAAATTTAAAAGAGAGCAAATTAAAAAAAAAAAATTCCTCCACTCATTGCACCAACATGCATGGCGTCTATTCCTGCTACTAACAACGCAAACAATAGGTTCTTAGGCCTATACGGCCACCTCTCTGCAACCATACTACCGTGCACACACACACCCATCCTGCTCCAAGGCCCAACAAGTTACACAACCATCTCTGTCGGCGTCCGAACAACAAGTCAATATGGCCGACGCGCAACGCTCTCTCTCCCTGCAGCGCCTCTAGCGGCCACCCAGCGCACCAAGGTAAAACGTAACGGAAAAATAATATTAAATTAAATATAATAACAAATTACAAACTTTTGTGCTTTTAAACAACTTGAAAAGTGAAAATATTCTTCTGAAAACCAAAATTACATAATAATTTACAACATAAATGTAAGTAAATTTGAACCACGTGACCTTTCATTGGCTCAAGCCAGCCCGCGCAGACATATTACTGTCTCTCTCGCACACTCAACGAGCGGCGGTGCACGTGCACTTCGTGAAAAGTAAAAATATTAGAAAAACTGTTAAAAATCTAAATATAGCGATTCCTGGAACTGGGTAGGCACACCTGTGCCATCCAACTACACTTGCCAACAATACACCCAGCCCCTGAATTACAATACAATAACAGTTAAGCTGCAAATAATAATAATAAACTTAAATTAAAACACAAAGCTGCCTCAGCCTAAACAAACCAAATTAAATACATATAAAATTTAACAATTTCAAAAACTGATAGGCGTACAGATAAAAGTCTAACACCAGGTCAACAATACCTCAAAGTAATTATATAGATAATAGCAAATTCAATAAGTCAAACATAAGGAAATAATCAAATAAAAACAAGAAACAATAAAGGCCTAAGTGGTGGGTGGACCGCCTCACAAAAGAATCTTCTAAAAAACTTCGGAAAAGTACGTAGACATAAGTTTGAATTATTACAGGATTTTTTAATGCTAATTACAGGATTTTGGAAATTAAGTTGGTGGCATCCATGTTCTAGAATATCAGAGTTACACCAAGCTCTTCACCAGATAACCTCATAGTGTGTTACAATGACTTTAAATTTGAAATGCCAGCCACATCCGCTTGCAGGACACCTGGGACCCCTGCATCCCATAGGATCGCAACGGAAGTTGAGATCGGGTCGTCTTAAACATTCTACGACTGGGAGAAGGCGTAAGCCACGCGCCTTCCAGGTTTTCTACAAACGCCTTCCAAAGGTAGCACGAATACATTGTACTCTTTCCGAGCTGTGTCGGGTCTTGTCTTGACAGGGAGAGGTGAAAAGGCATACGGACGTGCTGAGGGGCACTTCTAGCGCTCCTCTACAAGTCCGCCTGCCCAGTGCCAACAATAGTTCCGCCGCCTTAAGGCTTTTCATGCCACGACAGGCGATCCTATGGGATACCAGTCTCCAACAATCAGCTAGCCGTATCATTCCAACATCACAGTCAGGCTACACCTACTGCAGAAGAGCAACCTCCAGTGCAGCGCTAGTTTCCCTCGCTGTATTAGCCTTTACGAGGAAGGGAGAGTGACGAGGAAGACTGCCGCCGACGCTTCGGGAGTGCATCCTGGGAGTGGAGCACGCCGCCACCTAGCCATCATGCCCTCGCCGACAGACTACCCGCACCAAGAGGTTTTGGCTCACCAACGTGACTAACCGCCGAAGCCGCGTCAACGTTTTATAATTATTATCTGCCGCAACATTTTATTCAAACACATCAACGTTAAAGTTACAACTAACCACGTGCTAAATAGACTTCTAAAAGACTGTCATTAATTCGGAGATAGAAAAGCAAAACAATAAACAACAGAGGCCTATGTCACAGATGATGTACACTGTTGGGATGCACACTTTTAACCACAGAAAAATGGGATTCAGTGTGGTTATCTCGCCGAAATCATGGTATGGAATTCCACCACCACGAGCGCTGAGGTTGCAACTAAGAGTTAGGCGGCCATTTTATGTCAAGTGCCTCACGCGCACCTTTAAACTATGGAACTGAAGACGGTCTTTTATTGTATGCATCAAGGTTTTACATACTTTCAGCGCGAGGAAAATAAAAAAATAATGGCTTGTTGAATATTATTATTGATGAGTGATTTTTTTAAAACTGGTCGTTCATTGTTGAGAATTTTACCATTGTGAACAAAGTAAATTTTGATATTTGGAGGTTAAAAAGGCATTGTTCTTAGGGGGGGTTTGGCAGGACCAAATCTTTACCTCGTTGCACAGGGTTTTTCGTTAAGTAGAATATTCGTTAATAGAGCTTTAACTGTATTTCGGTTTTATAATTTACCTTTATGTGACTGCAAAAAATTATGTACAGTATTTGTGATTTGATATGTCTCATTCCCTTAAGCAAAATCTTGAAATTGCAACAACAAAGCAAACCAAATAAACAAGGTTCATCTTTCGTTGAAAATAACCCACAGGAATTCACTACTATGGTAAATGTGTTCTTGAGCAAACACGAATATAGTAAAACCTACAGTAACTAATAGTCTATTCAACGAAAAACCCAATACAACGAAGAAAAAGATTTGGTCCCACCAAGCCCCCAGAAGAACAATGTACAGTAAACTCTCACAAATCCGGGGATCTCTGGGATTTGTGACCTTCAGATTTCAGAAAACCACGGATTTTTGAAATACTGTATTTTCCATAACAAAAATCTGCACAAAAAAAATGTTTCGTATACTGTAAGTCCCTGATGTAAGTCGTCCTGATAAACGTCGTGGTTTTTAGGAACGTATCCCCCAACGTAAATTCAGGTCTTACAGGTATAAGCCAACGCTGTTTGAAATAAAATAATTTGTAAAAACGGCACCTCGAACACGTTTGGAAATACTGGCCGGCCGGCTCTGGGCACGGGCAGCCGGCTGCGAGAACAACTTGTCATTGTCACAGAACGGCAGAAACAGCGATTACTATTTCCTTCTCCGCCCGTGTGCCGGCAAAGCAAACTACAGTGCACACCTTAAATTTTACTTACCGCAGTCATCGATTATTCCAAACAAGGCACAAAAATATAAAAATTTAACACTTTATGCACAGATTAATAATATTTATACACTTTTATGTCAAATAGCTTGCACACACATTAAACTAAGGAAACACACAAAAAGTAGACGTCTATTTATTTCTAGAGTTGCAATTAACAGCACACGAGGTGTAAGCAGTCGGCTCACTATGTTACTGTGTTGATAGTCCCACCACGTGAGTGAGGATGTCTGTTTGATGGCCTGTCTTCTTTTGTGAAGGAAGGTAGAATACAGGATATGGCATTGCATTACCTCCGACACAGGGTAACAGTCTTTTTTGCTTTCTGAAAATTTCATTAGCTTGTCCCAAGCAGCAGCGGCCGCACTCCACGTAACATCTGCTTCGTCACTATCATTATCTTCATCTCCACTACTGTACTTTTTTTTTGCCATTTTAACGAAAACCATTTGTACAGTGCACTGTCCAAATCCTGTAGTTTGGCCGTTTGGAGTGTTTTCCAATCATGAAATCCTTTCTCCGACTCACTGTTCGACACAAACATTTTAAGTTTGGCGCTACAGTGTTCTTTTAATACCGTACACAGTTGTCTCGCCGATGCCGTTCTCTTCCTTGATTGCAGAAACCTTTACACCCCGCTCCAATTTCTTGCAAATCTCGAACTTTTGTTTTACTGTTAACGTTGCGTGCTTTTTTCTTACCAGCACCATTCTCTCAACAGACAACACTAACAAATACAGGGAGCAGTGTCCGTGTACGTCTTATCGGTTTGTTGTGTTCCGGGAAGACACGTTGACCTTGGGCTTGCCGCATCTGCTGCTGCTAGTACCCTTAGATGCTTGCTACTGTAGCAGCGCGGCACAGAGCAGCACAAACGCGAAGAAGCTACGTGCAGTGCAGCACGGCGCAGCATGTTGCAATTATCAAAACGGACATTGCTTTAAGAAAACCACGGATTCTCGAACTACGGACTGGCGAGAGTTTACTGTATTTTTAACTCCAGAAATTAAAAATGTATTGTTCAAAATGGTACTTCCCTGCACTTTACTGCAACAAATGACCAATTTCAAAAACATCTACTAATTAATAAAATTCTACAAGCTGCTAATGTTTTTCATTTGTCCTAAAGCTGATATTGTGTTACTATTAAGATGCACAGAATAAAAACCAGTAAAATAAACAAAAATCACCACTTCTTCACCTGCAATGTTTAATACACACAACAGGCGCATGCAGCACTTTGTATAAAATGGCAGGCCATCTCGTGGTTGAAACTATAGCACTCGTGGTGGTGGAATTATGTACCATGGCCTTGGCGTGGAAATCATTCTCGAATTGTATACAGTCGAACCTCTATTTATTGAACTCCTATACAGTCTATGCTAAAAATGTTTTCTTCTATCGATCTTCAAAACTGAATTTCCAATTTCGATAAAACAAATCAATTTACTGCATTGCAGTAAATTCCACGCAACTGAATAATTAAATGTGTTTGAAAAATGCCCTAAACAATTGAATGTATTCGAAACACGCATTAAATAATAAAATAATGTAAATAATCCAGCAAATTCACTGCATCATCCTACCTATGGGCTATTTTTTTTCAATTATCAATTAAATAATGGAAGCATGACACACATTTTATACGTTGACAGAAGAATGATGATCACTATAGAGTAACAAGAAAAAATGTAAACAAAAAAATCACGAAGTTAAATGAGCAGAACTACATTTAATATTATCCCTTGATACATCAGAAGCAACATTTTATAAAAATTATCAAATCGTGATTTGCACACGCAGTTAGCAAACAAAAATGTGCTACCACTGGAAACATTAATTAATGCTCTGGGATTTGCTGCAAAACAAACACACTTTCTGCAGTGTTTTGTTGAAGAGTTTTTTGACCATTAGCCTATGACAACAGTTCCAGTGTCTGGTTACCAATTTTAATGAACATGATTTTCGGAATAATGAGCACGTGTGTTTCAATAGTAGTAAATTTTTTTGTAAGTTAAAATGACTGTAAAGTAAGAACTCTTGATTAATGGTTAAGGATAATTGAGCAAATAGAAATAAACCCGTGAGAAAAAAAAGAGGATGCTACAAAGCACTTACACCTTGTCGCTTTAACTATTCTCCGTTCACTCTAAGTTGAGTCCTGAAGTAAACAAATAACGTAATATTAATGCACTTCGCTACCTTCTAATTAGCTCAATTTGTGCAGCGCGCCGACGTACTATTTCCCACCGACAAAACTGTGTACAGTCGGCATCATAGGAAACAACGTCCTATATATTAAAACAATACTGCGTGAAAATTTCGTACGTTTTATCGACATACGAAAACAAAAATTACATAAAAACTTGATAAAAATATTGACATCATGTGCAATTACAGTATATTTCAAAATTTAATTGTAATAATCAAGCCATGACTAACGATCGTATTCAAATATTCTGGTACTACCGTAACGAAAATTTGGTACTACATGCACAAAAAAGTTATCAACAAAATGTGATTGAACTTACGTTAAAGCCCTCCTGGATAATTTTGTACATCGTTTTAGAAAAATTACATTTTATAAATCACTAAACACTGTCGATAATTCACGACACATATTCGTTATAATTTTTTTATTGTAAAGAATGTTATGCGAGATTTTTATTCTTGCCTAATAAACATCACCGCAGTCTGTTTAGACATATCCATGTTTCGAAAACCATGCAAAACATTTTCGCTGTTCACGTCCATCGTCACATAACTTAACCCGCATGCGATGTAAACATAGGCAGATGCGGGAACGGAACGAATTGATCAAGGAATTTTGTTTCGGACGAACTGAAACGGAAATTGGATACGTGGAGAAACCATTCGCGGTAGCCACAACATTGACGCGTTAATGTCCAAAAATACTTTTAAAAAAAAATAACACATCTGATTGTGATATTTCCAACTTATTTTTACAGTGGTTATTATTACTGAACTAAACTTTTGGTATTTTCAGAGTATCGTACATCTCTAAATACTGGCAAGTGTACCAAGAAACTCGTACGTTTAACAGTACGTCAGTCGTTAAATAACTCGTGAAATCCACTGTACGGACGTGTCGTCCGCTAACCATAATTATAGTAATAAACATATAGAGTCGTAGATTGTGTTTGCAACGTCTGTATATTTTATATATTTGTTAATGAAACTCTCTTATTAAGTGATGGAGTAGTAAATTTATATGTACACGACAGATAACAAAGAACTATTTCTTATGCAAGATCACGGTGCACAGCGGTCGGCAGCCAATGAACATGTTTGTTTATAATTTGCTTTGTTTATCCTAAAACTCAAAGAGTGAACGGAGAATAGTGTTCAATCTCGGCAAAAAAAAAATTGTCTGCAAACTAACAAGTGTAGGCCAGCAAGCAAAAAAAAAAACCCCTGGTCAGGAGTCTACATTCAAAGAAATGGAAGATGTGCTATTTACTTGGTATCAACAAGCCAGAGCCTCAGGTATTCCTGTAGATGGCATAATTCTGAAAGTGAAACTATGAAAATTTCTTTGGGGTTAGGTATACAAAAATTTTCTGCTTCAAATGGTTGGACTACACGAATTAAGGAGTGCCATAGTTCAATTTTCAAGAAAACGCTGGAGTCAATGAGGAAACAAGTGATTGATTATCGAAACTTAAAAAAAAATTTGGATGGCTTGGCCACAAGCCAAAGGATATCTACAATTATAATGAAACTGGTAATTTTTACAAATGCAAGCCTGACAGAATGCTGGCGGGTAAAGGTGAAGCGGGCGAGATGTCCAAGGAAAGGCCGTTTTACTTTGTACTAACAGTGATGGCTCCAACAAGTGTCTGCTGTCCATTCAAGAAAACCTTAGTACCAATGTTTATGCTTACAATACAACACGTAAAATATTTCTTTAACCAATTAACAACACCTTACTACACAGTCAACTCTCGATTATACGACCCCGGAAACAACGAACCTCTCGAAATAACATTTATTTCCGGAACCGTGAAAAATCTGAAAAAAAAATAAAAAAAAAAAAAAAATTGCTAAAAAATTTTTTAATTGGAAATAGAAAAGGCGTATTTATTATGGCAGCAAATTTTTGCAGTTATATCTCGAAAACTGTACTGCCGCACACGGTGCATTTGTTCTACAAATATACGTTGCTGTCCCTTCCTCCCGCGTGACGCGATGGCCAGCCAGCTGGCCCGAATGCTCCTTCCCATCCCCCGGCCCGTCGGCGACCTGCCGCCTCTTTCTCGCCACCGGGCCCAACCACCCCAATAGTTCGCTCACCTCTACCATGTGCGCGCAGTTAACTTTTTTGCCAGATTTCTTGTGCCCTTGGATACGTTGGTCTGTCTTTGAACCTGTGATATTACAATTCTACATCTTGTTTATTTAAGCTTTATTACATTTTCCATTTTGTTATCTAAATGCCATTAAATATAATTACCAACATGTAATTTTAATGATTCTAACACAGTAATGTTCATAAATAATTATTCTTTTGAAAAGTGAAAGCAGGACGTATCATAATTGACACTACCAAATGTCGGGTACATGTCTCATATGCGTTGCGTAGGGAAGTACAACACTTGGCAACAGCGCGTCTGGTGTGAGTCACCAGCTCACATGTGCGCTCCCGCTCAAGCATGCACGCACACGCAATTGGCTCTGCCATAAATAACAGCTGTGGATACTTTTATACGTCGGTGAAAATAAAATGTGAACCATCATTGTGCAGGTTTAAAGTTGCTCTGTGAGTGCGTTATCCAAGTTTATTAACAATGATCAACATCTTGACGTTTGTAATTGTTTACTCGTTTGTGAACGAATTGTAACCGAGTATCAAATCCCTCTCCATTCACGTTGGTGAAGTATGTAAAAAACTCGCGCAGAGTAGAATCATTATAAAAGCAGATTATTTTCACGTGGCCAGCCAAGCTAGAGAAGTGTAATAACTATGAAAAAAAGGGAGTAAAGTTATCACATCCCATCTGCTGAACGAACGAGCCTCAGGAGCTGTAACTAGGTAGTGGTCAAAAGTGGCACAAGTGATGCAGCAGACACTGCGTTTGTTGTTTTTTAGCTAACTAGTTTCCAGGTAGGTCCTTGCACATACAAATCGTACGTGTGTGTGTGTGTGTGAGATCGCTCGGAGCCAAGACGAAGTCCCAGGAGGTAAACAACTTTATCAAAACATATGTTGTGCCAACTATAATTACAGTTGCCGGCAAAGTTCGTGCCTGATGTGTCAAAGAAAAGTTGTAGATGTCAACCAATGTTATGTGCCTATTGAAATAAATTACGATTTCAATCAACATCACAGCACATCTAGAATATAACATCCTAAAACGGTCATTGCGGGTGCAAAAATCTATATTGCCAGTGGCATTGTTGCTTAATTTTTATCCAAAAAAGATAATATATCCGGTTCCAGTGTATCTATCTATTCAAAATACTTCACTCTACTGAAAAATATTGCTATTTCAATTAACTTTGTTGCAGTATTCTTGCAAATAAATAACTTCCAAAAACTGTCGTTGCGAGTGCAAGAATCTATATTGCCGGCGATGTTTTTGGTTAATTTTGAGCCAAAGAAAGGTTATATATCCACTTCCAGGGTATCTAATCAAAATACTTCACTTTACTGAAAAATATTACTATTTCAATAAACTTTGTTACGGCATTCTTGCAAATCCAAAAACGGTCGTTGCAGGCGCAAGAATTTATGTTATCGGCAACATTTTTGATTCATATTGTAGTAAACAAAGGTTGTAGATCCACTTCATTGGCATTACTTTTAAAAATAATGTGTTTGCTTTTCAAAATAAATGTGTATAACTTTATTAAAACACTTAATTATTGCGCCAAAGACGAGTGAACACCGATTCAATGATAAAAAATGGTAAATGTCGACATTTTAGAGGTCGGGAATCGCCGAAAATTGTCAAAATTCTAATAACGACCCTATTCCCAGGAACCATGAAGGGTCGTTAAATCGGGAGTTGACTGTATTAGAAACAATAGAGAAATTATTTGTCAAAACAAAAAATATTATGTTTGTCCACATCTGTGGAGCTACGGAATGGTTATGTATTGATATTATGAACCTTTAGACTGCATCCAATGTTGAAGAAAAATGTAAATGAACAAAGTATATATGCAGGGTGGCTACAGAGTTCCTGCCAAAAAATTCCCTGACATTTCCCTGACATTTGTGTAACTGAAATACTTTACTTTAACAAATAAAATTATTTTTCTATGAAAAATATTTGACCAGAAATCACATCCAAATGTAAATTAAATCATAACGTTACTCATCAAATGATTCCTTGCGATGACATCAAGGAACTCATCACAGGTACAGAATTTGGTGGTGTAGTTGTGTTAACAAATACCACTTTCACAAAACAAGTAAAATTTTAAAACAAGATTCTCACAGTTGCACCTATTCTCACAAAAAATGTAAGCCTAATAAAAACTATGTCTGCATATTACCACCACAGCAGTCATTGTATGTACAGCATACATACATTTGGAAGAAACACATCATCTCTTCAGACGAAGAATCAAGTTTATTTTGAACAATAATTCATCACACTATCACTTTGAAATTTTTACTTTGTTAATTATGTGATTTTCCCAGTGTAACTATCATTAACTCATAATATTTAAATGAAGAAAATAATATTCAAAGGGAGTCTGAACACTATACAATTTATATCAGCCGGAAAATTAAAATTTTTACATAGATGAATGAGAATGCATCAAAATACTGCGTAAAATTGACAGGCCGACAATTTTTGTTTTCAACTAAATTTTCAACAAAATACCGGAATTCCCTGACATTTCCCTGTTTTCCCTGACACACTAAATTTCCCTGACATTTCCCTGTTTTCCCTGACACACTAAATTTCCCTGACATTTCCAGGTTTTCCCGTTTTCCCTGCCTGTAGCCACCCTCATATGTCATTCGCAGAAATGTTTGAATGATCAATGAGGAAAACAGATTCGTTTATGAACGATGCACGCAAGTTTTTTTAACATTGTTTGTATAATTAATATGACGGGACTATGAAACACAATCCATAGTTGCAGAAAAAACTGAAGAAATAAGATAATGAAACTATGTACAGTAGAACACTGAATTTATGCCTCGGCAGACCGAAAATGTTAATTCTGAAGTAATGTTAACTAAATTTGGCTATTTAACATCCCTCTCCCCCCCCCCCCAAAGTTAAATCCTCTAGCATTTTTGTCTGAATTTAAGATAATTGTTTAAAAATGTCAGTATAACATACCATAGTTACCATCAATTGGCAAGCCACCGTGAGAAGATGTGACTAACACAGCAGAGCATTCTATCTTTTAGTCACTCTACTGCAGCTACTACGAAACTGACAAACTTTCCTCGTAAAATATTTAGAACATTTTCGTAAAGAAAACTAATTTAAAAGTTTGCAAGACATAATAAATAAATATTGATGCGGCTGTTTTAGTTTGTAGCCCACCACATCTTGCTCTTTCAGTAAACTTATTACAGCTCGCCAAACATATTTCCACTGCAGCATTTTTTTTAGCATCTGCGAGAGACATTTACATTTATGAAAGTAAATGTACAATAGATCCACAATTTAATGTGCTTAAGAATAACAAAAACAGTAATTGAACGAAAGGATTTTTAGGAACCTTAAAAAAAGAGACTGATAAAATGCAACATAAATTGCAATACATGTATATTAAAATACTATCACTGGCCACAGTATACACTAATTTCTCAGTAAATAAGCATAAACCATTCATTGAGAAACAAAAAAAAATTGTTAATAATCATTGAAAACTTTGCCTGCAAAAGTGACATAAGTACTGTGGTGGCACCACACTCTCTCTTCAGTACTATGCCCCACTAGTTGCTTACAATGCTCCACAAAGAAAGTTGGTAATCTGGTCAGTTCTCATACCTGCTCCGGTCTCAGCGGTGAGCTACTCTTACCTCAGGGTTCGTGGTATCGAGGGATGGACGCATGCATAACAGCATTTAAAAACACGTGGTCAAATTAACAGCCCATATTTATTACTCTCTCATTGGAAACTCACGCAACCGCGCTTACATCGGCACGTACAAACTCCTTGTACAAAATAAAATGTTATTGAAAGAGAGCTGAACCAAAATTAAACATAACTCAAAAGAAAAATAGCACGTGCTCAACTCAAATCATAAACCGATAGTGGGCCGGCCACGCGGTTAAAACGGCTGCAAATTTACATTAAATAATGAAATAGATTGAAGCTAATGCATAGTCCTAAAAAGTCTTTCCATTGCCTTCCAACGCGGCCCCATCTCTTCCACTCGCGCCCCT
>PNEQ01053658.1:8035-30607 GCA_003012365.1 Medauroidea extradentata
GTCACAACTCGACAAGAAGTTCTGCCAGTAGTGTCCAGATTTTCCCGCTGATGTTTCCAGACTCTGTAATTGCTGGTAAGATGCAGCTTCAGAGAACCAAGATGGCGTACTCTGTATTACATGGACTAGGCCCTTATTTCCACAATAAATTGGTTTCAGAACTGAGACAGTGCGATGTTTTTGTCATTTGTTTTGATGATCCTTAAACAAAATATCTCAGAAGGGGCAGATGGATATTGTAGTAAGGTTTTGGAATGGACATAAAGTATGTACTCGGTATTTAGGCTCTTCTTTTTTGGGACATGCTACTGCTGGTGATTTAATTAAAGCCTTCATGGAAGCAATTTCAGAGTTGGATGTGAAGAAATTGTTACAAGTGTCTATGGATGGACCCAACGTCAATTTCAAGTTTGTACAGAATGGAAAATTGTTGAGTTCCTTCATGCATTATATAATTTATTCAAAAATGTACCTGCCAGGAGAGCAGATTATGTCCACTTTTCTGCATCTTCTCATTTTCCAAAAAAATTTTGTGCCATCAGGTGGCTGGAAAATTCAGGTGTTGCAGAACGTGCCGTATTGATTGTTCCTAACCTTAAAGTGTATGTGGCTAAATGTGTTGAAACCAATAAAGTACCATCATGTCATAGTTTTACCGTTGTTTCTGATGGAATTAAAGATAAATTATTAGTTCCGAAGTTGATGTTCTTCCAAACCATAGCCACAGAGATAGAACCATTTTTGAGAAGGTTTCAGAGCACTGACCCTCTAGCACCATTTATTTATGAATGTTTAAACAACTTGCTTAGGAGTTTAATGACAAGGTTTGTGAAGAGCACTGTACTAGAGAAAACAAAATTTATTAAAGATGTTCCCCCCATCAATGTAAAAGAAAATTTGGTCTTTGCCAAATATGTGGACATAGGATATGCTACTAGAGGTGCTTTGAAAAAAGTGAAGGGTGTAACAGAACTTGAGGTTTTGCAGTTTAACAGGGAATGTATAACACTTATGCAGGTGCTGTGCCCGAAAATACTTGACCGATCACCTTTGAAGTTTTCATTGACGAAAGCAATATCATGTCTTGATCCTAGTGTAGCATTGATTCCTAGTGTACGTGACGTACGTCTTTCAACCACCTTGGAAATTTTAGTTGAAAGTAAATGGTTATCAGGTACTGCTGCTGATACAGTTGATCGACAGTTCAAGGCTATATGCAAGTTTCCCAACTTTACAGAAAAAATGAAAAGCTTTCATGAAGGTGTTTCAGCATTAGATAATTTGTGGATGAGCTTGGTTCCAGAGGGTTAAGAGTATAAACCACTGTCATCTTTTTTGAAAATGATTCTTGTGTTGTCACATGGAAACAGTAGTGTTGAAAGGGGATTCTCAATTAATAAAGAATGCTTATTAGAAAACTTGCACGAATCATCTTTGGTTGCACAGAGACAAGTTTTTGATGCTGTCTTGGGACTTGGGGAGTTAAGAATGTGGAAATCACTAAATCCTTAATATATTCATATCGTAGTGCTCGTGCACGGTATTCTGATGCTCTTAAAGATGAAAAGCTCAAAACAGATGAACTTCATCGCAAAGAACTGGAAAAGAGAAAAGCTGCTACACAAGTTAAAGAATTGGAAATGAAAAAGAGGAAGTTAATGGAGGAAGCAATGAAAGAACTGCTCTAATCGAAGAGCAGATAAAAGCAATTTCAAAATAGTTTTATTTTATTGTGACTGTTTATACATTGTGTTATCTTTAATTTTCCAGTAGCCATGTGTAATTTTTATTCGTTATTAAATATGTACTGACAAATGTAAAAAACTACTTGTCCAACTTGTGGCCATATAACTATACTTGTGTCAGCAAAAGTGCTAGTCTAAATTAGTCATAAACATTTTAACAACAAACTCATGGAATAAGCTGCTAGTGTTTGTGTTTGAAAGGCCTAAATTAAGAAGAAAAGTGTGTTTCAAAAGTGCAGTTAAATGAAATGTGTCGAAGAAGTTGCTGAAATGGTTGATAGAAGTCATGTTCTGAAAAGGTATGTAAAATTTCATGTCATGTTATTAAAAAAATTTTGTTCAGGGAAAAATTTGAACTTATTCTGGAAAACAGGGAAAATACAGGGAATTTGATTTTTGTATTTGTGTGGCCACCTGAAAAACCTATTTTTTGCAAATTTCCTTGAAATTTGAAATAAAAAAAAATTAAAAAATCACGGTTTCCCTAAAACGGGTTGTTATAGACAGGTGGTCATTATAAAATGGGTCGTTATAAAGAGGTTTTACTGTGTTACCGATTCTTTTTAACCAAAGATTGTAAACTTCTTCGTACACGTGGAAATGGTGCCAAACGGTAATTTTATCGTCGCAGCTAGGAACACAACATTTATTCACCCCACTCATTTATGCAATTTAAAGCCAGAATATAAAACAAAACTAACAAAAAAATCTACATGTTTTGTACTGTTGCTGCCTGGTCCAATTGACTTAATATAAAATTACATCACATTGAAATGAAAAAATGAAATAACCTCTCCCACCCCACGCTATAACAAACAAACCGCCATTTTACAAATGAAAAATTGGAAACTTCCAAGAATGCATTCATTTCTCACTTGCTCACAGCGCTGAAACAAGCGTACACTGAACTAGTTATGGGTCACAGTAGTTCACTATGTTGTTTACACCCCCTGATAAACAAAGCAATCGTGGATGCGTGTATACTGATAAATGCAATTACGAGTGCTAGTGTGCGTGCAGCACTGTCACGTGAACTAGAGTAACTTAGTGTAAGTTGTAACTAGGCAGTTGTGCTAACACATGAACGAGAGCATCTCAGTGCAACTTCATATAAGTTGCGACCAGCCAGTGGCGCTGTAATGTGAGCAAGAGCATCTCAGTGCAATTTCGTACAATTTGCGACCACCCAGTGGCGCAGTCGCGTGATAGTAACCACAGGTCAACAAAATTGCATCGAGTGGCCTATTTCCAAATTGTAAAGATTTACGCGAGCAGAACAGTTTATCACCTTGCTGTTAGCTTTGAAGTTTACCGTAATTTTATACATATACAGTATCTGTGCTTGTCGCTTGTTTTCAAAAAGTATACAAACTTAAAGAAAAAGTGTAAATAGTGGGAAATAGGAATATTGAGTGTTGTAAACAACTGAAATGTTGTACATTGAAACAACTGGAGATAAAATGGGACCAACAGTAATTGGTGTAATTAACGGAAGAGCGTAAAAGAACGGTAACGTAAAAACGAGGTTCTACTGTATAGTAGGGTAAGTACTATATCTAACTGCATATACAAAACCTCAGGGGACCAAAATTAGGTTACATTGTTTTCCATAAAAATCCTATGTTTTTTCGATGGATTCAACATTTTATCTGTATGTTTAAAGGTTTTATTTTATTAATATTGTCATGAGGCTGGGCGTAGTAAACTAAATAAAGTATTAATAATAGACAGAATTAAACATATATGGAGGCAGACCATGTCGTTGAGTTGCTAGCTATGTTACTCCTTGTTTGTAGCTAAAGTGTTGACTGTAAAATGAGATGTAAACTGGGGGATGAAAGTATATCTGAATTTTTAAGCTATGCAAGACTACTAGGTGGAAAGCAAATAAACATCACAAGTAAATAAAACCAGCATTTGACTGAACCATAACAATAAGCAATAAACATAAAATAAACTCTGTAATTATTAAAACAGTACTGGGAGGTATAAATCTATATGGTACGTAACTCCTTAAGTAAAATAAAAACAAACAAACCCTTTAAAGACAGAATTTCCACCTGGTAGCCTAGCTACATGAAGTATGGTATGGTAGAGCACAACAAACTAACTGAAACAAAATAATAATTTCCGCTTGGCAAACAATTGCGAGGGGTACAGAAAGATCGAACATAGACTAACGTCCCAATACGGGTCGCGTCTCCTATCTTGTACCGTGCATGTGCTTGTCACCCATAATCAAGATACATGTTCAGTAATTAGGGGCTATCAATGTTAATGTTTAGGGGACTACAGTTTGAGTACTTGAAATGAAAGAGTGAATTCAAATAATTGGAGTTTATTACAAAAGATTAAAATAAAACGTTACAAAAATAAATATTACGTTACTGAAAATAAATTGTACAACATGGAAAAAGATTTGTTATTAATATGTGATGAACTGTGACCAGGTATTACATTAAGAAATGATACTGCACAATAAAGTGGGTTCTGGCATTACAAAACAATCCCGAGGTCATTACATTACTAGAAAACATTTAATAAACGGCGATTGTACTGGCCAACAACAAATATACACGAAAATGTATCCACGACTATTATAACTAATACAGAACACGAAAGCTAAAAGGGGAAATAATAATAATAATAATAAAATAAAATAATAACAAGAAAGAATACTTATCATTTTGATGTTCCTGTCCAGCGAAGTCTCATCCATCTCAGGGCTACGAAGTCTTCTTATCCCGTATTAAACAAATGACTACCCGAAATTTAAATAAATAGTAATAAACAAAACTAACGAACTAACTTAACTGAAACTCCTGCCATCTGGCAGCCCGAGTCCTTAGACGTATGCCTCGCCCATCGGGGCATCGCCATGTTTACCTAAGTCCTAACCAAAGGAAGAAGGTCCCACGCCAAAAAGTCCATCATGAAAAGTCTCTACAAAAAGTTCACAAAAGAAGTCCCATAAAAGAAGTCCGCCAAGACATGGCCGGTAGGTATTTATAACTACTGTATGCGCCGTTGAGAACCTTCCATGATTTACCTTCCTAGAATGGTCAGCAGCGACCATTCAAGATTGGCGCAACATCTATGTCCCACAGGGCATTCACTCGTCAGCAACGTTTGACGTCACGGGCGGGGGGGACTGTCCGAGAGTGGAACGACAGAAATGTGCTGTAGTGCACTTCTAGCCCGTCCGTCGGTCCTACTAACAGCTGGTAATGTGGGACAGGGAAGCGGGGGAGTGTTGACAGAGGCGTCCAGTGCCCCCGGAAAGCCACCACGCCGAAGGTACCAGAAGGACCCACAGCACACGACCGCCCGGCTACACCGAAACATCCATCACCACACCCCCCACCTACCTACAACCTAACACATGGTAATCGGCCTACACACACACTACCGGGACACTGCCCACGAAAGAATCTACAAGCACTGCAGTGGCAACAAACTCTGCAGGCTACCAGGAACAGTGAACAACAAAAACTCTACCTGAGAGACTGTTTGAGAAGACTCTAGATTTCCACGATCCTAACTGTAAATCAATGACTTCCCAAAAACTGAATACTCTTTAAAATTACAAACCAAAATAACTTTACCACCTATTTTGAGCATGGATGAGAAGAAAGAAAGAAAGGAAAAAAAAACGAAAATTAGCATTGTGACAATGTTAAAGTATTCTCTAAAATTGATTTTAAAACATGAGTATGCCTAAGTATGATATAATGTTGTCAAAAAATGTTAGCATATCAGTGTCAGCATATTGCGTTGCATAAGAAAGCTATGAAAAAAATTATGTGAAGTTTAAGGAATAAAATATGCAAGCTTAACTTAGTAATGATTGTGAAAGCTATAATGATCCCTTCCAAAACACTTACATTAATTTTACAAGCTTACAAAGAAAACCTATTCAAGTACTAAACAAGTTACATTAAAAACTAACTCGAATTTTGGAAAAAATCATCCTGAGTAGATGACTGCTTCTTCATTTTTGTGATTTCCTTAGCTAAATCTTCTTTAATGTTCTGCACAAGAAACTAGTGTCCTAAGTTTTCAGAAGTGAGTATTAATCTTCTAGTATACATTGTGCAACCGGGAATCCATTAACCAGTTAAACAACCTTTTCTCCAGCATCTTGTGCGGTGCCAAACACAACACACGTTTTACAGTTTTGCCTGGAAATATATATATATTTTTTTCCAAATTTGGCCCAAAATTTTAGACAGTTGATTTCATGTTCCCAAATATAATAGCAATGCAAGACCACATCTTTTATTATAGACAGCTTTATTTTTATAATGAACGCTTTATGTTTCCTTGTTGACATTAAAAAGAAAAAAAAACAGGAAAATTTTTTTGGTACATATGGAAACCAAAACTAAATGATCAATAATTTTATACACACATTCATTGTCATTAGCCATTAGAATGAAAATTCAAATTTTTTTTTTTTATAAATACAAGTTGATTAACATGGTCAAGAAGTAGGAGACTGCAAACAAATTATTTTCATGTTTGCTTGATTCTAATCCTTCTGCTTACATCACTGGTTGATATGCATCACAGTGTTTCAGATGATTGTTTAGATATGATGTAAAATTACATTTATTTTTACCACCCCGAGATTCAATTTTACCACACTGGTTGCATTTTGCTTTACTTACGTCGGTCATAACTTTAGAGAAGTATTTTCACACACTAGACATTGTAATAACTCACTGGTGCCAAAAGAAGCAAAAATTTAACTGTGGTGCGACAAGTATTTCCGCCGATTAAAAAACAGCACTGTTGCTGAAGGTAGCACAAAAAAATTTTCGTAATTACGATTTGTCGTAAGATCGAAATGTTTACATAAACAAGCAATTTTTTAGGTCATTGACCTGATTACATGCGATGGGAATAATAACAGTATAATTTAACTTTGTTGGTATCTCTGTTATTACAAAAACAACCGCCAAAAATAAGAAGGCATTTGTGTATAGTCAACTCCCGATTTAACAATCCTTCATGGTTCCCGGGAATAGGGTTGTTTTTAGAATTTTGAAAAATTTTTGGCGGTTCACCTTTAAAATGTTGACATTTACCGTTTTTTATCATTGAATTGGGGTTCACTCGTATTTGGCGCAAAAACTACGCGTTTTTATAAAATGATACACATTTATTTTGAAAAGCAAATACATTATTTTTAAAAGTACGCCATTGACGTGGATCTACGACCTTTGTTTTGTTCAATATAAATCATAAACGTTGCCGATAACGTAAGTTCTTGTGCCTGCAATATCCATTTTGGGATGTTATTTTCAAGAATGCAGCAATAAAGTTTCTTGAAATAATAATATTTTTCAGTAGGATAAAGTATTTTGAATTAATACACTAGACCCTCAATTTTATGAATACTGACGGTTCCATTTGTGAAATTGTTACCTTCGTAAAATCAATTGGGGCCAATTTTGCCCTCCTCATCCTTTTCCAAATTTTAAAATTGCATTTTTTCTGCAAAGTGTAACCAATTCGATCCCGATTTTCGTAGGGTTTTGCAGAAAAATTAAAACAAGTTATCATTAAAATATAAATTTAATACATAAGAGTAACGTCTTCCGATTACAAGGATACCCCTGAACGATAAATATGACCGGCCCGTGTCCTGGAGATAAAAGAGAACACAGAGCACCGCGAGTCTTCTCGCGAATACATAGTCTGACATCCGTATAGTTTCACACAAAAAAAATAGGCAAACAATAACTGAAGTTTAAATTTATATCAATAGACAGACGTCTTCCAATTAAAATCACACCTACGACCGATGTCACATAAAAAAATGAAACACCAAGTACAGATGCCTGCTCGTGATCGTGTAGTCTTAATGTCGGTAGCATTGCGTGTAAAAATAAACCTGAAAAGGTTTACAAGACTCTTGTCAAAAGAAACTAAAATTAGTGTCGCACGCAAAATTTTTTCGGAGGCCGCGAGGCTGGTGTACTATCCTTTGCAACACGAAAATAATAGATAATTACAATCAAGTGAAGTTTGAATACAAGCCTTTGTGCTGGACTACGTTCGGTACTTGTGCCTTTTTAACATTGGAATGCCACTGCAAGAATCAAGTTAAAGCAAAAACAGTGCCGTCAAAAGTCCAAAAGTCACTTATGCTGTTCTTACCCATTGCCCAGTCGTGTTTACTTTCAAATGCTCGCCTGGCTGATGCGTAGTACTGAAAACACGTTCCCCTTCTTTCTTTTTTCTTGCAGTCACTCACACACACATTCACACACACACTTTGCCACGGCGCAGCGCAATACTCTCAAGCAGACGAAGTTTAACGTATACCTGCATCACGGATAAATTCCATGAAGCAGATGTTCTGACCACAGCGTTTGTGCCAGAAATCATACAGCCTGGAGATTGCAACACAAGTAGTTTCTCACTTAACCAGGAAAATTTAGTAAGCTACTAAAACTGCCAAAACTCAAAAAATATCATACAAGACATGTGATTATTTGTCATTTTCAGTGGTTGGGTGTGGGTACAGGTGAGAGTACGAACAATCTTGTTGTGCACTTGGTAATGGAGATTATCATTACCGGCATTATTTAAGCGTGAAAGCTGATATTGGTTAGGGGAAGGGGAGGGTTTCAGGTAATTTTTCCGCCAAGGGGGTGAGGATATAAATTGACATTTCCCAGGAAACACGTTGCAAGTTGTTTCCCACGCTGATGTTTGGAAGGTACGTGGGGGAGTGGTGGGGAGTGAGCTGCCGGCCGTGAGACAAGCATGTAACTCTAGCTGTCACTGTCTGGTTATCTACGAAGAGTAGGCTTTCGCTTTATTATGAATAAATGAAGGTAGACAAACTGTATAACGTACATAGTAGTGCTCACCGGCCGAACGTTGCTTTCCGACGTGCGCCGTCATATTTTTCAACAGCTTTAACTTTCCTTTTTTAATTTTAATTTTGGCAATTTTTTTTTTTTTTTATGGTTCCCGAGAGTATATTAGTAAAATTGATACCTTAGTAAAATCCAGGGTTTGTAAAATCGGGGGTCTGGTGTATATATAATAGACGTGGCTAAACGACATTTCTTTGGCTCAAAATTAAGCAAAAACATCGCTGGCAATATAGATTCTTGAGCCTGCAACAACCATTTTTGGAAGTTATTTGCAAGAAAGCAACAATAAAGTGTATTGAAATAGTAATATTTTTTTTTCAATAGAATGACATATTTTGAATAAATAATACTTGGGGCGTGCTTATACGACCATTTTGTAACTCAACATAAAGCATGAATTTATGATGATGAAATATAAATATCGTCTGCAATGTAAATTAAGTGCCAGCAATGTCGGCGTTTTGAAACTATTTACATGGCACTAACGAAATATTGTTAATTGAAATAGTAATTTATTTCAACATGCACATACATTCTGAATGAATGTATGTCATGGTTTACATATAAGACTTTTCGTCGACACATTAGGCACAAACATTGTCGGCAACGGTAATTCTATTGGGACCTTGTCTTGACAACGAGCGACCACACACACATGTACGATAATTTGTGTGCACAAGGACCTATCTAGAAACTGGTTAGTTCAAAAACATAGACGACATGTCTAACCTATGTCACTTGTGCCACTTTTGACCACTACCTAGACACAGCTGCTGATGCTTTCTCAGCAAAGGGGACGTGATGATACACTACTCTGTTTTGCAGTTCTTTCACTTCTCTAGCTCGGCGGCCGGCCGTGTGAAAATAATCTGCTTGTATATTGATTCTACTCTGTGCACCAGTGTGCATGGAGAGGGATTTGATACTCAGTTTCAATTTGTTCACCAACCGTAAACAATTACGAACATCAAGACGTTGATGGTTGTTAATAAACTTGGATAACATGTTCACAGAACAACTTTAAGCCTACACATTGCTGTTTCACATTTTCTTTTCACCGATATATACAAGTGTATCCACAGCTGTTATTTACGGTTGAGCCGATTGTGTATGCGTGCGTGTGTGTGAATGCGAGTGCACGTGTGGGCCAGTGACTCACACCAGACGCGCTGCTGTTAAGTGTCTTACTGCCCTATGCCATGCATAGCTGAGATATGCACCTAACGTTTGGTAGCCTGCTTTCACTTGTTAAAAGAATAATAATTTAGAAACATTACTGTATATACATCATTAAATGAAATTTAATAGCATTTAGTTAACAAAACGGAAAACATAATAAAGCTTAAATAAACACAACGTATAATCATATTATCACGGACACATAGACAGACTATCGTATCCAAGGGCACGAGAAATCAGTTGCAAAAAAGTTACGGCGTGCACATGATGAAAAAGGGGTGGTTGGCCGGTGGAGGGAAAGAAGCGGGTGGGTCGCCGACCGGTGGGTGGTCGGAAGGGGCATTTGGTCTCGCCGGCTGGCCACCGCGTTGCGAGAGAGGAAGGGGCAGCAACGTTTATTTTTAGAACACACACACCGTGTGCGACAGTACATTTTTTGAGAAATAACTGCAACCATTTGGGGCCATAAAATACTCTTTCTAACAATCGACGCCATTTAATTGCGCGAGAAAATGGCGGAAGGAAAACATTATGTTCACGAAATGTAATCTACTCTACCCAGGGTAACCTCGTAAGTTTTCGAATAAGGTTCTATACTAACGTCCTGCGCCAGGGACCAGGAACTAAAATCAAACATGGCTGACGGTCAAAGAAATTCCTATAGAGATACACTGCCCCGATGTAAACAAACGGTATTAAGCATAATTTCATAAATGTATGCCCAGTAACTAAGTAGACGTGAAACTTGAGGTCACGCTACTGTCACTGTCTTTATTTCTGCCGCCATCTTGTTTATATTGAAATGATCCGTTAGCGCGTATTGCTACTCTTTGAGAGGAGAGTATACAATGATAAATGACTATCTGTGGGGTGAGTATGTCTATGGCCACGAATGTGACGTCACCCATGAAATTTAAATATTTTATTTATTGAATGTTGAAAATATCAGTGAATGTTAGTTCTTTTCCATATTTTAATTTTAACCTCAAATATTTGCGAAAACTGTAAAAGCCATTGCATTATGGTATGCTTGTAAGCTGAAATAGCCTTGTTATCCACTCAGATTATCACAATAAATTGTTTAAAATTCACTATTCAAAATTGCTCAAATACCGTATATACGCGTGTATAGTGCGCCCTCGTGTATAGTGCGCCCTCGTGTATAGTGCACACCATGATTTTTGCAACAAGTTACAGGGAAAGAATTTTTTTAGTGCCTCACTAGTTATGTAAAAAAAAAACACGGGAGGATGAGCTGAGTGTGCAGTGAAACAGCAGGAGGGATGCTATGATGGAAGGGGTCAAGGAAGGAAGGGGGAAGAAAGGACACATAGCTGGCAACATGTAAAAGAGAGAGGAAAGATAACATTCACACTGGTGAAGAGTGTGAAGGCACAGAGGGTGGCGGTGAGCCAGGAGGGGTGGGGTGGCTTGTCTCTCTGCCAAGGTCGCTTG
Organism: Medauroidea extradentata; assembly: GCA_003012365.1. Lineage (NCBI taxonomy): Eukaryota > Metazoa > Arthropoda > Insecta > Phasmatodea > Phasmatidae > Medauroidea > Medauroidea extradentata. Next base: position 19,308 of record PNEQ01053658.1, read on the forward strand.
CTGTCTGCCAGCCCTCGCCTCCCCCGTGTGTGCCTTGCTCTGCTGTGCCAGCTGCTTCCAGCATGTCCCTCCCTCTTCCACCAAGCCATTGAGATACCATCACCCCTAAGATAACATGCAGAGACAGCAGCAAGCTTGCCTTTTTTATCTGTCCTGGTGTGTTTGAGGGGGTGGGGGAAGGAAAAAAAAAGATTGACGCTCTTTTTTTCTTCCTTCCTTTCCAATGAAAAGATAGCTGGTCAGGAGCCTGTCAAATATCTTTCCCGGGTGGGGGATGGGGAAGGGGGAAAATGCTGAGAACAAGGACGCCTTTGTTTTTCTTTCTTCCCCATGGCTGGATAATCAAAATTAACTTTTAGAAATTTAGCAGGGACATTTACTACAGAGCATGGCAGGAGAGGAAAGGAGGAGAAAAAGAAAAGGAAGAGGAGTAATGATGGAGGAACCTGGCCGTGAGAACATTCTCCCTCAGTTGACACCCTTTGGTTTACCACTATAACTTCGGCTTCGGCCCCCCATTCCGACCGTCAGCCTTTTTTTCTCTGCTTCCTACTCTTGACACCCGTCAATTTACGGCAGTGGCGACCGGTCAATGTTTTGAGCTCAGTGCTCTGAATATAATGTCCTTCACCCCCTCCCCCACTAAATCGCTATACTTTCATTCCTTGCTAATAATCATATTTTTAACTCAAAGGTATAGGACTTTTGATTTACATGTATTGAGAAATTGCACTGCGTTTCATGGCAAGCAGTAATGTAGCCAATAAAATGTGTTATAATAAACTTTCAACTTAAAGATGTTATCTACAATTTATAGGTACTCGTTAAATACACAAGCAATGAATACCACTAACGGCAAGTTAGTATCCTACAATCTCAGTTTCTATACATTTGTTCTAACTGCGTTCCCTCTGTGTTTCCTCACGATTAATGTGAACCCGACTCGTAGATAAAATGCCAACAATATCGCATGTGAGACGTCTTAAGACTAAATTAGAGTTCCGCTTGTCTAAATGCAGACGCAATTTTATAACACGCGCGAAGTAGGCCTACGCATATCTTCAGCCCGGCATCGGCATATCATTTTGATATGGTTAAATAAATATTCCGAAAACTATATGTTAATAACTCCTTCAATTATGAAAACTAAACGTTTCATGTTCTTGTCCACTCTAAAATCAACACATACACTGCGCAGCTCGTTTTATTATCAGCTAGGCCTTAGATCTACGATATTTGTGATTACAATTACGAAACACGTAAATAAATGTGTGCAGTTCGTACCACGTCCATTCGGAAAACAAACTTGCAACTAATAAACCACGGACACAAACCTTACAAAAAGTTTCCACCTATGCTCAAGCAGTACAGAATTTTCACAAAAATGAATCAATATGGTAAAATTCGACTTACCAAATTATCCCATCATAAAGCGTCGGTAATGTATCCATTGGGCCAAAGACTAATAACATAGATTCTACTGCAGTTCGTTATTTATGCACCGTATCACGTCACTGACGCCCACAACTTACAATAATAATATGTAGTAACGTACTGTTCATAAAAGTTATTCTAAGTCAGCTACACATCCATGCGACACCGAAAATTACTTTGTTTACCTGTCTGCAGTGTACAAACACGTGCGCGACGCGAGCGGCCATCATTGTCAATCCAGAAATCCGCTGACGTAACTGTCGCGCGCTTGCGCAGTAGATAGCAGGGCTACTCTGCTCGTTGCACGGAGCAGGTGTTGATAAAGGCGAGGTTCCCGAATCTCTCTACACCTCTGGCTAGAACAGGGGGTAGGAAAGGGGAGTGACAACCGTGCGCTAGTCCGTGGGAGCACCTAGCCAGGTTTACACCATAGAAAAGGGCGGCTTACATGAGCGAAATTACTTGAGAAAATTCTGTTCGCCTATAAAATTTAGCGCAAAGCAGTCGATCTCTTATAAAGAAAGGTTAGAAGTATAAATTGTGTCACATTACCTAAAATTTAATAAAATTAAGTACACAATAACTTTGTAAAAGTTTACTCAGTGCTACAGCACGAGTGCACGGCCTTACGCACCGCCACTGATTTACGGCTTTAACTTCGCCTTCTCACCCACCTCTCTTCCCGGCACCATCACTCAACCGACCACTAACCTTTCTTTCACGTATTTTTTTTCTATTTTCCGTGTATAGTACGCACCCCTGAATTTTTATCAGTTCTGGAATAAACGTGCGTGCTATACACGAGTAAATACGGTACTTTGTAATTTGGGAATCTGGTATTAGTTTTTCGAATTCGAATGATACAAATTTATTATTTGAAATTTTGAATATTCGAATACCCTTATCATTCCCTTGAAATTCAATGATTTAGTATGTGTTTTCTATTAATATTAATGTTTCTCGGCATACCGTGGTAAATGTAGTCAAAATTATGTTCATGAGGGAGAAATGTGTTTCTTTGAGGTACACCTGCAGTAGCAGAAATCTTGCATGGCCATCACCATTTTCTTTCCATCCGCCTTATGGAATTTCCACCCCCTCTATATATGAGGGCAAGAGGCCCAATGCAAATCAGTGTTCTAGGGCTCGGCTCCTAAAAGCAAACTAAGCACTCTACCTCTCCTCTCTTTCCCCAAGGGTTGTGGGCTGACTAAGCACACCTAAACCTTCCAACCTACACCTCTAGTCTTTACACCTACCTTCCGATGCGAGGGTTTGTGGCCCGACCAGGCCCAGGCACATCCAAACCCTTCTGGACTCCACTGGCACCAGTGCCTAACGTAATTTGAAAACTCGGGGCACCCTAGTCATGTGTGACATATGCGAAGGCACCCTTTCGCCTAACGAGAGTCGATACGCGCAGATTCTTCTACCGGAAGCGGAAGCTAATAGGCTAGTGAACAAGACTTCTGGTATTCAGTAACCACATGTTTAGTGTTTAGTAGCAGGAGTTCTCTATGTAAAAAGCTATCCTGTTTATCAGTTGAGAACTGTGTTGTTACATAATAACCATTCAAGTGAATCAAAGTGTTTCTTTTCAACTAATGTTGCAAAACATCCTGGAAATTCACATTATGCAAGAAGAAAGGGAGGTAATTGAAGGATAAAAATTGCAGGCCGCCATTGTCTGTAGGCAACAACTACTGGTGGAATACCGGCCACCTCTTGGGGTTATTCCCACTTCACAGAAATTATCAGGGCCTGAGCCCTTATTGCCTGATCTGTGCGAGCAATACAAAGCCCTTCAGGCACGACCATAGACAGAAGCCAGGGACTGGCCACGTAGGAAACTACAGTTTTCCCAAACCTTAAGGGATATCTACCACCAGCGGGTGACCTTATTAAGCCAGTTGGACACCACTGCACCCTGTACTGTTACATAGGCGCATACAGGAGATCTTTGCCGAGGATCAAGCTACCGCTAAGCCTAAGGGACCTATATCCAACAGGAAGTAGCAGCTATTGTGACGACTTTTCTGAAGACAGGTGAGTGACCGCATGACCTAGCCCAAAGTTAGAAGATAAGAAACCTAATCCTCTACCTATCACCCCAGAGCAGGGATCGGCAACGTGTTGATCGCGATCGACAGGTAGATCATGACAGTATATTTAGTATATCGTGAGAGTTTTTGAAAATCTATGAACTTTTCAACCCGTTACGAACCACCGCAAGACTCAAAAGAAATAACATACACCAATCCCTCGCCTAACGCGACTAATTCGTTCCACAAAATGTGCGCGCAAATTGAAATCGGCTATTCCGGAAATTTTTTTTAATATTAACAATGTACAATTTTTTTTGCGCTCCGAATTGCGTATTTACTACTTTTTTTTTTCACAAATTGCGTCATCAAAACACCACGAAATAAACCAGGTTAAAGAAGTTCATAAGTTTATAACTTACCAAAATTATGTTAAATGTGATGGCTTGTCTTGAAAACGTAAACATCCTGAAAAGGTCAGCTGTTCCGCAGCGCGCAGCTGTTCGGCAGTGCGCAGCGAGCGCGAGGTAGTTGACCTTCAAAGCACGTGACTATTCCTGCGCTCACCGTTTATTGCCGCGACACGTCGCCGCAAGACGTATCATTATAATTTTCCCGAACACTCGTCAAAAATATCTATCAATACACACCTCTGGAAATTTGTTTAGTTGTTTTTGTACTCGTAACAAATTATTGAAATTACAAACAGAAACTACGTCTATAATATGAAACATTTAGGCCTGCTTTAACATACTAACACACAACTTTAATTAAAAAAAACACATTCATTAGCTTTTGCGGTAAAAATTAAAAGTTTTTGTGTTATAAAATTAACACATCGTTACAGTTTTGAATGGCCTAAACACTTCCCTTATTACTGCCAGTAGACTCATTGTTTGTTTCTTTAAAAAATGCATCCAGCTTAATTTGTTTTGGTTTCTTTTGCTCTAACAAATTTTTATAAACTTCACGCTCCCGCTTCATCCCTTGAATAACAGCATGTCTTCTTTCTTCATTCGGATCATTTTCATGCAGAACTGAAAATGCTTCGTTTATCAACCTGAAGAATTTTGAAATTTCTTTCTTTTCAAACTCTTTTCTGGGTGCAATTACGTCTTCTTCCTCTTGTTGTGGTGTAGAACACAACTCCTCGTCGTTTTCAACAATTTCTTCTGCGTTTAACTCGACAGAATGTGATTCCAACAGATCCTGAATATCATTCGAATCGAGCTCATTAAATCCCAGACCATGCCCCATGGCTACAATATCAACTGTAACATCTTCCAGATGATCATCGACAGGTTCAAATCCCTTGAAATTTTGGGTAAAGAAGGGGCAAATTTTCTTCCACACTCCACGAAGACTTGACTGCGTAATTTCGTCCCAACACGCAGCAATGTTGTCAATTGTATGCTTAATATTGTACGATTTCCAAAATTCTTTGATAGTCGGCTTTTCATCCCCGTCAGTTGCCGAGATAAGTCGACGAAATGTCCGTCGGAGATAGTAGGCTTTCAAAGTGGAAATAATCCCCTGATCCATGGGTTGCAACAACGACGTTGTGTTCTTCGGTAAAAAGATAACTTTGATATTTTCAAACATGTGGTCTAATTCCGTCGGATGGCCAGGTGCATTATCCAATATTAATAATGCTTTATTGTCGAGATTGTGTCTCTTGTTGTATGCAGTTACTGCGGGTACAAAATGGTTCCGAAACCAGTCGCTGAAAATAGCCGTTGTGATCCAGCCTTTCCAATTAGCTTTCCAAATTACTGGTAAATGGCTCCTGGAAAATCCTTTCAGTGCCTGCGGATTTTCCGAATGATAAACTAAAAGTTGCTTCAATTTATGGTCGCCAGATGCATTGCTACCTAGCAAAAGTGTAAAACGGTCTTTTGAAATTTTAAGCCTGGTGCTGATTTCTCTTCTTTGGAAATATACGTCCTATCTGGCATTTTCTTCCAATAGAGGCCAGTTTCGTCTGCGTTGTACACTTGTTGCAGACTGTACTCTCCTTCTACGATGACATCTTCAATTACGGCTGGGAAGTTTGTACCTGCGTTTTCATCTGCACTTGCTGCCTCCCCTTTCTTCTTTATAGAATGCAGATTGTATCTGTCGACGAACTTTTCAAACCACCCGTTACTTGCAGTAAAATTTTTATCATTGTCTGGATACTAGCTTTTCAATTTATCAAAAATTAGCAATGCTTTTTCGCGTATCACTGCTTGGTTGACACCTGTTCTGTCTCGCCCATGATTTTTTTCGTTGCACCATTCATTTAACAATCTTTCCATATGAATCATGTGCTCACTTCTGTTCCTATACCGAACGCCGAAAATGTTGCCGCTAGAGCCAACTGCATCCGATGTGCACAAACTTTCAATACTATTCCTATATTTTATGATTGTTCGCACAGTCGATTCACTTAAACCTAATGCGCGACCAATATAAGTATGTCCTTCATAAGCGTCTGCCCGCCGTAACACTTCAAACTTGGTCTCGAGAGAGATTGTTTTGCGCTTCTTCACTGGATCACCGGAACAAGCCTACGTACCACTACGCTTGGAAGCCATGATGATACTGAACCACAGGTGCGGCGGCCGGCCGGCCACGCACAGCTGTTAGTTTTCAACCAGGCCGTATGACGTCATGACAGGATGGCACGCGCGCTCAGGGGTGTACAAAAAGACGCAGCTTCTTACAAACTCCGCGCAACAAAGGTCGCTGAACTATTTCGCGTTAATTGAAATTAAACTCGTGTTAATTGAAAATCGGAGAGTAAAATTTTGGTCGCGGTAATTAAATTCGCGCAGCTCGAGGTCGTGCTAAATGAGGGATAGGTGTACTAGAATACGCCAAACCTCAGTTAACAGCTGAAAAACACATTGTTCACGAAAGATACAAATCATCCATAAAACGTAATGAGCATAAAGCAGTTGCTGTCCGTGTAATAAAATTTTTAGTTATTTTACGTAACAATATTTGTTACGTTCCTCCAAACAATAAACAAACACGGAACTCAGTTCAGAAGCGCAGCCATCTTGATCCTCAGCGTAACCAATGTCACAGACATGCTGCTACATTAAATTGTTTGCTATGTGCACTAACATTAAGAAATTATGTTAGTAAAAAATCTATTTAATGCCAAGTTTATGAATTGTACCTAGGAAGTTATAAAAGTTACTTGTATAAAAAGATATTTTTTTTACATGCAACGTGCTTAGAAAATTTTTGCGAGGGAAAATATATTGGCCAACCTGCATAGGTGTCACCAGGAATTATTTCAAGGGGGGGGGAGGGGCAAATATTTAGAAATTTAAGTTTAGCTATCATAAAACTAATCTATTATATGCAAAAAAATTCTTTTTGCAGCGTCTGACGACACAGACCATTGTTTTGCAGCATTTGACGCAAATTAAGACCTTTTCTCAGTGCCTGACACAATTAGTGATCTTTTTTTGTTGGAGTCTCCAGGTTCCAGGGGGGGGGGGGGGCATTGCCCCCCCCCCCTACGTGATGCCCATGCCAGACCTGCCAACTTTTACGGATTGTCCGTAATTTGCACAGAAATCTCGAGATATTACGGTTTTACGGACGTATCTAAAAATTTTATGAATTTTCTGTGTGCCTGCGAAATCGCACAATTTCCAACGCAGTGCTACCTTGAGTAACTTAAATATCGTATTTATGGTACGTGTATCGTACTTTATACTGAGTTATCGTGTTGTAAATAAAGAAGTAAGCAGATGATACTGTACTTTCGGGAATAATTGTACTACATCTGTAGCGATTGTACCATATTATTTGTCTCTCGATTATAACTCGAACTGCAGAGTCGAGCCGGTCAGGTCAAATCTTTTAGTTTCGACAGTCTGTTGTTTTCAAAATGGCGTTGGTTGTGACCCGTCTGTTTGCATGCATTGGGGTACGCAATTTTTTGGATTCTGTAAAGCTAATTTGCCTTTCATATTGACTATTTGCGCGTACTAATTAAAAAAAAACATGGCTCTGGAAAACGTGAAGAGAATGAAATCTCGTCACGTATGTGTAGTCCGGCGACGTTCGGTATGTATGTATGTAAACAATTATTTTAGGCCATTTACAAACTTTAATTAATAATTTTGATGGTAGATTTGAGGCCAGGTGCTTCCTGTATCAACAGTTGCATATTTAGCGTTCGCAAATCGTAGGAATATAAATAAAATGTATAACGTGAAAATATAACCTCCTAGGCAGTGCTGTGTTTACCCAGTGTGTTGTGTTCACACAATCGTCAGAAAACGCGGCTGCGCGGTACTGGAAATTGATTAACAACCAGGTAATATTAAAATGGCCTTCTGTATGGAAAAATAAAATTAAAAACTAATCTTCAAATCCTAACCAAGTACATAGGTTTGTGTAAATGTTTCAATAAATATTTAGAGTTGTATTTGTATTTTATTCTAATACAACAAAGTACTGTAACATTCAGTAGTTTATTTCCTTATTAGTTTTGTGTGTTTTATGATGTAAGCAATGGTGGCAAATAATTTTGTAGTATATTTAAAATATTTGTGTGTTCAGTTTTAATGTAAGTAGCTTTGTAGGCCAATATTATTAATACAATTATTTTTTAATAGCAGTTAATCATACACACAGCACTTGAAATGACGCGTTTGATTTACGTCAAATTTTAAATATTTTGAAAATCTTACTGATAAGACTCTTTGGAAGTTGGCAGGTCTGCCATGCCAACCTGCAATGATTAAAATGAAGAACGGAAAAACAACATGTATTATTCACGAGATGTTTTTGTTTGTAAAATTTTATCGGTTGATATAACCTCAAACTTAAGCTTTCAGCTGTCCACACCGGCGCATATATATTGTTTTCTGACATGTATATGACATTTGTTGGCCTTGCAACAATGTTGTTATTATGTTTTAAGTCCTTTTTTGTAATTATATAAAGGCACTGTGAAAAAATACGCTTATGATGAGTGCTCCAAAGAAACAGAAGACTTACAATTTTCATGCGGACTGGGAGCATGACTTTTTCGTCACTGAAACAAATGGAAAATGCATTTGTTTATTGTGCAAAGCAGATATTGCCTTTGTGAAAAAGAGCAATGTTCAAAGACATTTTAAGACAGTACATGTAAATGTAAATAAAGAGTTTCTCCCAAACTCAGAACTGAGGCGAAAGAAAATTTAAAAAATGAAATATATGTTGCCTTTACAACACATGTTTACAAAAAATGACAGATAAAAGCACAGCAGCTACAGGTGCTTCTTATCGCTTTTCCAACATGTTAGTAAAACGTAAGAAGTCATTTGAAGGTGGGGAGTTTGTTAAAGAGGCATTACTTGAAGCAGGCGATGATCTGTTTGAAAATTTAAAAACAAAACTGAAATAATGGCCGCTATTCAGTCCCTGCAACTTTCAGCAAGAACTGTCACGAGAAGAGTTGAAAATATGTCAAGTGATGTCATAGCTCAGTTAAATAATGATTTGGATGTGTGCTGTTACTTCTCTCTCCAATTGGATGAGTCAAATGATGCAACTGGTGTTGCTCAGTTGCCAATTTTTGCGGAAGACTTGTGTTCAGTGACATTCTTCAGTCAAAGAAGAATTGTTGAAACTAATTCATTTGAAAGGCTATACTAGAGGTGAAGATATTTTTTTTGTAGTGAAACAGTTTCTTATTTCTGACAAAATTCCAATTCACAAGCTTGTGAGCATTACCACTGATGGAGCACCTGCTCTTGTTGGTTCAAATAATGGCTTCTTCGCTCAGTGCCGTAGAGATGAAAAGTTTCCAGAATTTTTGTCATATCACTGAATCATACATCAGCAATCTCTGTGCGGTAAGTTTTTGAACATGAATGAAACCATGAGAGTGGTAGTGTAGATAATCAACGAAATACGAGCCCATCCTCTCCAAAGACAACTCTTCAAGAATTTGCTGGATGAATTACAGTTGCAGTATGGAGAGCTACTTCTGCATTGTGAAGTGCGTTGACTTAGTAAGGGCAAAGTCCCTCAGTGGTTCATTAAATTGTTACCTGCAATTACAGCATTTTTAAAGGACCACGATAACTCCTTGGTAAATCATCTTGAAGATTCAAAGTGGCTTCATAATTGAACTTTCCTAGTTGATCTCATGGAAAAACTAAATGATTTGAACATTAAACTTCAAGGGAAAGGTAAGGAAATGGTTGAAATGATATCTGAAGTAGACTCTTTCATTGAAAAACTAAGTTTTTGGGAGAAAAATCTAAGAGGAGGAGATCTAAGGCACTTTCCTACACTGAAAGCACAAGTAGAAAAACTGGAAATCCCGTATGAAAAAGAAGAACGTATAAAACTAATGTCTCTTTTGAAAAATTATTTTGAGTGTAGATTTCAAGAAATTTCTGTGATATCTCAGTTTGTGTCTTTTCCATGGGCCAACCTGAATATTGAGGATTTGATTTCAAACATGAAGACGACGTTTGACACAAATAGAACAGCTGCAGAACTTGAAATCATTTCTTTGAGAAATGATTTGAGTGTGAAAAGTGTTGCAGAACCAAATACATGTTGGCAAGTAATTCCTCAAGAGAAATATCCAGTGCTGACTGATGTTGCACTTCACTTTGAGTTAGAGCCTTGTATGCCTCAATGTATCTATGCGAGTCTTCATTTTCAAACATGAACTTCATAAAATATAAATACCGAACAAGGCTAACTGATGAACATTTGGAATCATGCATTCGACTCTCTATGTAACCAGCTGCTCCCCAAACATCAAGGCCATTTCATTATCAAAGAAAGTTCCTGCAAAGTTTCGACTAAGAGGAGAGACTTATCAGTGTTACTGAAATTTTCAGTGTTTCGTCTTAAACCAACTGACCGATTTTCAAACAGTTATTTTTTAATCATATATTTATGTAACTATATAAAATGTACGCTATTTAGAATCGTTAGAAATATAAGAAAAACAGAATGTATCTTGTATGCGCGTGAGATATGCATTACAAGGGAACAGTAGATCATTTCAATTAGCGAGAACTTACTAGTAGATCACCAGAGTTTCCAGGTTGCCTACCCCTGCCCCAGAGGATGGAAAATAGCGCATGGCCTCACTCCAGGACGTCATTGTTCTGTAGGCATAGATATTCTTTGCCAACAGGGACCAACCAGTCTCATCTGTACGTATCAGTCAACTAGCCCTCCTTCCATCCCTTTTTGGGAAGCTCAAAGCATTTGGGTCAAACCTCTTTGGTCACGGCCATAGTTTCCAGTGTTTCTTATGATGTCTTATTATCTCTGTACTGCGTGTTTAGTACTGTAGTGGTACCGTCCCTTCTCTCTCCAGCGTGCCTCCGGGAACAGTAGCAGAGCGTCTCTTGTCTCATTTTAGCGGGTCGTGGGTTTGTAGTGCAGATGAAAGAGGACGCAAGCTGTTTTAGATTAATGATTATGAGAGTTTTATTACCAAATTATTTTTATAAATGCTGTGCCATACAGGGAAATCCTCGCGTGGCAGTTGAACGAGAAACACTACAGCAATCCCTGTTATCATAACTGTGGTGTCTAGGCATGAGTAAAGAAGATACAAAAATCAAAGTTTTCAGGCGCTCTACTGTGGCGATTTTCTCAAGAATGAGCCATTTTTTCTGAACACAATCATTAAACGTCTCCTTCAAAAGAAAACCCACAAAGATCAACAGCTCATCTGCCAAATATTTTTAAGAAAAAGTACAGATAAGTGATTCTGAGGTTGTGACCATAGAACTTACATGAACAGAAAGAAATAGTGTTAATTTATATAATTTATTATATTAAGTTCCTCTTTTT